>JAYDZF010000018.1:14308180-14319186 GCA_034509105.1 Microcambeva barbata | reverse complement strand
TATAAAAACAACAGCAAAATAAGCCAATGGATTTAAAATATTATGTCCTTATTTGTCAGGTCCATAAAGCTTGGTTTGAGTTTGAAGCGTAAGATATATTTACGAATATATCAAACATCTAATAATATATATTTTTTTTTCAATCATAATGATAAAATATGGATAACGCTTACATTTAAAGGAAAGAAATGTTACATAAAATAACGTGTGGTTTATCAGTCGTAAAGGCACTGGAATGGTGATCAGAAGGTTGTCCATTCAAACCCCACTAATGCCAAGTTGAGCAAGGCCATCAACCCTAAATTGCTTAAAATCATGTTTTGTCGTGATTTTAAGATCGCTTTGGATAAAATGCTAAATACCGAAAATGTAAACGTAATCTCACGTGAAACTTGAAATTCTAGTGTTTGAATCCACCAGATGGCGCTGCTGCTGTGATTATGTACCGAAATAACAAAAAACACAGAATGTGTCAAATATATCTACTTTTCATTTTCTAATTCACCCTCATGTGATCATGTAAACAGTCAAGCGATAAACAAACGTCCATAAGTCATTAAGGCATTTGGTTGGATGTTTGAATTCTTTATTAAAATGAAATACACTTTTAAAGAAAATTAGAGGTTGTATTTATTTATCACAATTTGCAGTCTGGAGCAAAGTGTTTATATTCTATAGATGAATCTTTGGGATTTGAGGGTTCCATACATCCGTTGTCTTCAAGTACCTAGATTCCCAAACCTTAAGGCATTTCTGTCACCTTAAAACGTGCATCCGACTGTTGCTGTCCACAGATGGCTTTAGAGCGAAGCTCGTGCTCGTACATAGGCTTGAGCTCTGGCACGTGAACGGTCCACTGATGCACGCTTAAATTCATTCCTGTGTGTATGTGCATTGTCATGGGCTTTGGTAGCTTAGGGGGTGTGTTTGGTGCGGTGTGTGTGCATGCCTTGACACTGCGTGGGGCGTGATCAGACAAGTACCGAGTGCCTACTCGATACAGCGCGGCGGTCACGGTGAGCTCCGCCTTCGCTCCACGTGCTTGCTCTTGCCTCTCTTGTCACCGTGCCTGCTTTGCATAAAATGTGTGTCAGTAGGGCAGCTATCTCCATGGCACATGCCGAGCGCACATGCACGCAACGGCTTTTACCGGCGCGCCCCCACGCTTCAATAAGCGCGTGTAAGAACTCAGCTCCGTGGCACAGAGGCTCAAATGAAAGCGCGTGCTGCTCAGCTCGGACAGAAAATACAAGTCTAAGCGAGTTACATCGTGCATACAAGGGGTCCTTTAATAGCTAGTGGCAGTTTCCCAGTCACCCTAGAACGCGACAGATGCGGGTCCTGAGGGGTTTCCGGTATCTTTAAGGTGAAAAGATTAGACCGTTCAGATGCGAGCATCATTTACTTACATTTTCAACTATCGAGTCAACCGTGCATGCCAGACCTTGAACGTGGAGGATCCAGAAATCTCCTAATTGAGTGGGAGTGTATGCAATAGACCTATTTTACCGCATGCTCTGTGAACGGATAGTTAATGACATTTCGCATATATTCGCTTTCGCCTGCTTTGACTTTGCGCACATACTGAGGATCCGTGACTGACGCAAAAGATCATTAACAGGATATATTTCAAAATGGATAGCAGCCCTGGTAAGTATTATCATTACTCCTACCATTACTACTTTCTACTTTCTATTACAATTACTTATTACTACTTATTAACTCCTTACTATTGCTTGCACCAGGGAATTTATAATTCCTCTCATGTTGTCATATTTCTATTTAAAGACATTTGTGCAAATGTGTTTCACTGTAGGATTTTACTGTACATAATGTTGTTGAACACCGTTTCGCCAAAAGGATCAGGAACATAAAGCGGTCATGTTTTATTATTATTAATAATAATAATAATAATAATAATAATAATAATAATAATAATTAAGTGAGGAAATAACCCTAACCCTAACTTTTTTTCTAATGTTTGTGTTTAAACACCAATGGATGATTTTCATTTCTTAAAATTATTTTCACACAACGTTGCCTCTTTGGCAGTGTTTTAAAAGGAAGTGATTTTATTTTGCATATATTCCTTATGTCTTCTGTGCGTTCTTGTGCTGATATAACCTTCAGAAGTCGTTTGTGGGCATGCTTGTATTACTTGTGTGCACAGCAGTATGAAGCACTGCGGTTCTGCTTGGCTGCCCGCGCTGTAACTTTCTGTTTAGAGTATGAAAACAAACTCACGTGGAGCCAGCGGTGCACGCGCCTCTGCTGCTGCGCGTGCATGTACGTATTTGCTCAGCATCCGATCTGGCTAAAGTCAAAATCTTTCCACTATGTAATACATTGGGGCTGTTTTTGTTGTGTCCCTTGTATTGTATTGTAATACACACCCAACAGTAGGATCAGTCCTGGGTTGCTTTTGAATGCACATTGAGGGTCAGTCTGGCTGACCGCGCGCTTTTATCTCTATTCAAATCATGAAAACTCGCGTGAATGTCTTTTTTTTTCAGTATGGTAGAGTGTGTCTTGTAATGGTGTATCAGACGCGGACCTTATTGGTGGGGGTCGTGTTGGAACAGGCCCCCTGCACTTGTTCAGTTTTGGACCCCTGCAGTTTTTACCCGTCTAAAAATAATGAGGTCAAAAACTAAGACAAAGCGGAAAACGGCCAAGCTGAAGCCTATTTCCCTTCAGACCGCCTACAAGCTCATCGATTGGCTCCACCGTTTCTTGCTAACGTCTGATTGGCCGTCTCTGTTGTCACTGCATCTGGATGTAAACGGCGTTTGGACTTGCAAACATGTGTTTTGCAAGTTAGTTTGCTAGTAATACGCCATCTATTTGCATGCATTTAAGCTTAAATATAGTTCAAATAATAAATAAGTTTTTTTCTTATTTTTACTCAAAAATTAAATATAATATTATGGTCTATTAGAATTATATTTAAAAATAATTGTTTTTTTGCATAGTTTTGTCTGTGCTATGACAACTTTGTATTTTAAAGCCTCTAGGCTGTAGTTGTGTACATATTTTGAACGTCGAATTGCTTTGAGATGTAGGATACAGATCAGGGCACTGTTCAAGCAATCAAAATTTCATCCATGGTATCTGGTGCAACAGTGTTGTTTTCAACAATCCATTACATTGCATGAAAAGCTGCTACACAATGTAGCACAACACGTGGTTACTGACTAATGTCAGTATCATGCGAGTGTTAGTGTGTCGCCCATTATCATATCTACAGCATCTCGGGAGTGTCTGCGAGAGTTTAATTCAGGCTAATGCAGGGTCCGTAGAGAAAACACATTTCCCCCCATCCCGCCCGATTTACTTTCACCGTTCTTTAATCACAACAGACATAAACCCGCCCACGTGAGTGAGCTCTTCTCACGCTGATCGCGCGCTTCTGGTCGACCTCACGTGGATGCTCTTGCTCAGCCGCGTGCGGCGCGTGATTCCACGCCCCCTCCTCTCACTGCTCCCTTTTCCAGGGTGGATGCTTTTAGCTCTGCTGCAGTGCCCAAAACAGGCGTCTTGGTCAGTAGGTCAACGATTTCGCCGAGTGTTACGCCTCGTCACGTTTTCTTGCTTCAAGCTGGTTTAGTTTGTAATAATGAGCAAACGAGGCTGTTTATAAATTTCAGTTCTGGATAATTTAAAATATACATATCCTACTATCTGATCTAATGCCACAGTTAGACCCAGAAGCACAAACATTAACGTTTTAGGAATTTAGCAGGTGCTCTTATCCAGAGTATCTTACAGAAATGCTTCCATAGTATACATTACCATACAACAGACAACTGTTTAAAATTAAGGCTCTTTAATTGTCAGAAAGGTGATGTAGCACATAAGAATGGGTGACACAGGATTCCAGCTTCTGTCAGATTGGGTGATTAAGTAGAACTGTGGTTGATGTAAAATGTGCTTTTGTAACTTACATAGATAATCAAAGGGTCTTATGGACTTTGGAGAAGTTGCTTATTAGTCATAATTAGAAACATGAATTAGAAGGCCTAATGTGTTAAATACTATACCACAACATTTTGCAAATTAACCAAGCAGGTTTAGAATCTTATCAACAACCAAAACGTTAGGAAAATGTTTTATGACATTAAAATATCAAATTTCATGACTGCAATGTTAATTTAAATGGACGTAGAATCATTTAAATGTAACGGCAAAAGAGAATGTTGATTGATTAATCAACATTCTGTGTTTTTCATGGCTTATGCTTTATTGATATAAGATTAATACTTAACAGCTGATCAGGGCAAAAAGGGGTTAACAAATGTGCTGTTCTCATGTTTTTTATGAAACTCCACACACCCACTTGTAATACGTTTTGCATGAAATCTGGTTCCATCATATTGTACCTAAAAAAAATTGCGTATAATTTAACATTTTTTTCACTGCTTTTGATATTTCTTTGACATACAGTAGATATCAAAACTACCAGAATGATATTCCTTCTAAAATGCTTTATGCAGCTCAGCAAGAGTGACCTATTTTCTAAGGTACATTTTCATTTACAATGTGGAAAGCTGATGGAACAGAATGCTGTGTCCCGCTGAGCCAGAGTTTTTTATATCTGATTTTTTTGAATCTCTTAAAAGAAATCTAATACAGCACTAGCATGACTCACATGGCCTCACGTTGAAACATGAAAATGTGAAATGGGCTTTGGCTTATTTACAGAGTGACATCAAGATGGTCAAGGGGTTGTGTGAGGCACAGTTGAATGATAGTATAAAGCTCACGTTTCCGTTCCTGTCTCTTACTCACTGGCCGATTACTGCTGGCACGGGTAAACTAAGCTCATGATGAGCTGCCGGGGATCCTCTGATTCCTAACTCAGGTGTTTCTGACTGACCCCAATTTAGAGGAGCTTATGTGAAATTGCAGTTAAACTAAAATCACTCCTAAGTTTTTGAATTCAAAATGTTGTGTGGTATTTGAATTGATATGCAGTAAATTATTAGGTCCCTCAAGTTAATGTTGGACCATTCAATTGCTAGGAATGGCCACAATGGATAAATATATATATTTTTTAACCTTCCTTACATGCAAAAGAAAATGCCATTAATGTCTCTTGTATTAAATGTTAGCGATCTCATCCATTAAGCACTGGAGTTCTCACATGTCAAAACAGCGGAGCAACACTGACCTAGAAACTTCAGCTGGGATATTTTTGTTAGATACACAGGAAGTTCAATTTTAAGCACACATTCTGCTGCAGTATGCATACACAAACTTGTGTCTGCCCTACATCCTCACAGAGCATGCCTCAAGATAATTAGCACTGTTCTCCAAACCACAGCATTCTCTAGTGGTATGACATGAATGGAATGAACCATAAGCATGTCGTTGATACATTACTCTGTTGTGTTGTGCATTGTTCATCACTTGGATTCCAAGTTGTGTAAATGAGTGTGTGTTTCAGAAGCAAAATGAGTCACACACCTGCAAGGTCAGGCACAGCACTATGCCAATGTTAAATCCACCCACACGCGCTTACTGAGGGATTATAAACACACAATAGCTACACAAATGCCATGTGCAGCATGAGGAAAGAGTAGTTCATAAAAGGAGGGTTGGGCAGTTAGTGCAAATAGGCACATGTTTATATTCTCCTGGCTTACATAGCTGAGGTTCTGTGCCATGTGAGAGGTACAGCCTCAAACCTTTTCCTGTTTACTTAGACACAGTTTGAAGACAGCCTACTTTAAAATGTTCGGAGTATGGGCTGAGCAGGCAACATGACTTTTTACAGCCACGCTTTAACTGCAAATTGCACAAATCTTTTTAATTTGTAGTAAAACTACAATTTCAGCAGTATTCATCAGACTTCCAGACTATGTTGCTGGTACATTTAATCAAACTGAAGGATTTAATTATAGTTTATTAAGTCTTCTACGTCTCCATGCAGCATTACAGCAAGAAGGTCCTGGGTGCAATCCCCAGGTGTTGGGGTCCGGATACTTTCCTTTGTGGCGTTTGTATGTTCTCCTGGTGTCTGTCAGGGTTTCCTCTGGGTGCCCTGGTTTCATCTCACAGTCCAAAAACATGCAGTAATTTTATAGTGTGTACCTCACCAAACCAGTGCATTGTAGTGCAAGTCCCAAGCTTGGATAAATATGGAGGGTTATGTATGCATAAAGATTAACTGGTGCTCTGTCCAAGGTGACTGTTTCAGAATATATGCTGCAGTCACTGCAACCCTGATCAGTTAAAATGATGATTTTACAATACTCACATCTGGGATCACAGTGTATGAGTAAGAGAAGTCATATTACCAGCCATTCACTATAAAATCTATGAGACAGTGTGCTGTAGGAAAACGTTGTATCTAATAATTCATGTCTGACCGAGTCACCCAGGCTATTCCGGAGGTTCACCTAAAGCCGCAAAGCATATTCACTTCAAACGTGACTCTGCCTCCCCCCCCCCCCTTCGCCCCACCCCCTGCTAATCCATCCCTGCGAAAGAGCTACTGTGACAATAAAGAGAAGCGCCTCTTCTTTGTGCGCGCTCCCGACGCTACATCACAGAATCGGCGCGCGTTTCAGTGCCGCATGTGAGCACTGGGTCAGGTGCGCCTCGGCGCTGGTGCGCTGCCACAAGAGCCGTCATTGGCTCGCGCTAGCAGTAGGCGTGAGAGCGCGCGGCCACGTGACACGAGCACGAATTCGGCTCATCCGCGACACATGACCGGAGATACTGGTGGATACGAGGGTGCATATCAGGATACAAAATGGAAAACAGTCTAGGAGGATGAGCCATCGAGATAGCTTTGTACCAGAATAGGCTACTTAAACATGAAATCAAGATGCACAGGCAAAATACTGTCAACATCTAAAATGGAAAAATCAGAAATATATTTTTAAAGAAATGTAAGAATGCCCTTGCCAATGTTTTATCCCTGTGGAATCTTGTTCGTTGCTTTAACACAATAACTTTATTCAAAACAACAAGCTCTGTCTTGTCTGAAAGTTATAAACAGAAATGCAAGATCAGTATGTTAAGTGTTAAAGTTGCAGTATTGGACATTTATTGGTGTTTTAAAGTTTCTTTTTAAGGTGTCTCTACAATTTGTACTTTCATACCATCTTTCAAAATCCTGCACATAATAGGGGTGACCTTACCAGATCATGGTCCAGATTATTTATTTGATAGGGTTTTTAGACCAGATGCCAATCCTGACGCAACACTACAGGACTAGTAACCTGAAGGATGTCAGGTCAAGCCTCAACACAGCTAGGTTGCCACTGTTGAGCCCTTGAGCAAGGCTCTTAACCCTCATTGCTCGTATTGTATACTGTAACTGCTGCAAATGTGAATAATTGTAAATGTATTTTAAGATAATTGACTAATTCCAATATTGACCAGGATAAAGCAGCGATGACAATGCATGCAAACTATAAATGGAAAATGTCTATTATCATCAGTATACGTGCATCCTGACTAGTCATCCTAAAATAGCAGCTATTTGAATAAAGGTGGTGGCTGACTTAACATTCTCAAATGAAGCCAAAGGGGGGAATTACAACAAGAAAATATTTTTTTACCTTCTTCCCTAATCTTCTATGTATTACGTTCTCTTACAGGAGGTGTTATATTATATGCTGGTTCCAATGGCAGTGCTAGCCCAAACCCTGGAAGCCCATCCAGTGGGTACCAGACCCAGTCACCTTCCACTCATTCCCAGCCCTCATCCCCAGAAGAGGTCACTTTTACCGAAATTGGAGCTCTAAAACAGAGAGGCAGTGTGGGAACTCCAACCTCTCCTAAACTGGTTTTTCAGTTCCCAGAGATCTACAACAACTCAACAGCAACCTCAAACCAGAATGCTTACTCACACCCAATTGCAGGAAAGAGGACATGCAGCTTCACTGGTACATTCACAAGTAAGCATTCTATTTCATCATTAGTGTGACCTTGAAAACAAGCTCAGTCATCTGTGTAGTAAATAAATTCTTTTTCTCTCATTTTCTATTTGTCTCTATGCAGAAACAGGAGGCATGGTCTTATTGTGTAAAGTATGTGGTGATATTGCTTCAGGCTTCCATTATGGTGTGCACGCGTGTGAAGGTTGCAAGGTGAGAGAGACTGGCATGTTTCATAATACAGGGTAATAAGGTTCACTGAGATGTAGCCCCATGTCTCACCATATCTCCCGACTTCACAGGGTTTCTTCCGCCGCAGCATTCAGCAGAATATCAACTACAAGATGTGCGTTAAGAATGAGAACTGCCTGATCATGCGCATGAATCGCAACCGCTGCCAGCACTGCCGCTTCAAGAAGTGTCTGGCTGTGGGCATGTCCCGTGATGGTAAGACTTATAAATAATAATAGCTTGCCGAGGTCTAGGTTGTTATGGGTCAAAATCATAAGCTAGAAACTCTGTACTAAGCAGAATGCCAGTTCATTACAATCCAACACAGTCATTCACACTCTTAAGGTGGACTTAAGGTGGCTTAATGAGTAGCTCTGCCATTTCACATGTAGAAGAATTCCATCCCCAAACGAGGCAGTCTAGGTCCTTTATATTTGGAGTTTGCATGGTCGTCTTTGGGAGCCGCCAGGTTTATTGGAGACATTGAATTGTCCTATCGGTACCTAGCCAGTAGGATGAATAAACCAGCACATTTTAGTCCCGGGCCCAAGCCCACATGAATAGGGAGGGTGGAGTCAGGAAGGGCACCTGGCATAAATCTATTAAATTAAATGATGCAGATCATGATCTGCCTTGCCGTCAGAACATTGTGGATGTTTGAGTACCAATTTAATCTTCACACTGACTAACTGGAAAAGGGAATCAAACCTCTGGAGCAGTATGGCACCCACTTGTTTTACATTGGTTTGGCACCAAAGAGACATTTTTCAGAGTAGTTTCTTTCAGTTGTAGTAAATCCGTGGTTCTGTTTTTCCCCACTCTGCACTTTATATATCTCCTCAATGTCTTTTCTATTTGAGCTGGTCCAGGCTCTTTTCCGCATGTTCTTCAAGCTCTGCTCCCTCCACTCGGCCCAGAGACATTGATTTATGAGGGCTGGAGCTCTTCAGTCCCCGAGGCTATTCATCATCTGGAAAACTGCAGCAAATACAGGAATTATTTTGGGAAACTGGAACACAAGCCACTTGACTACCTCACACGTGCCTTTATAATAGCTTACACAATGAATAGCCTGCCATGGCAACAATTAAGCAAGACTTGCATAAAAAAACAGCTATTTTGCCCCATGGTAAAAAAAAAATCCATTTCCTGTTTTTGCAAATATAACACTAGAACTGAAAAATGGAATAAAGATAAGTAAAGGCATAAATAGCTACTAAGTATGAAATATTAGCTTGGCCCAGAAAACAAAACAAGACAGATTTGCACATCGTGACCTACTTAGTTAGTATGGTTTTGTTTTTTTTTTCTTCTCTTTTTTCAGCAATAGTGCAACCAGCCATGGCACACAATGAGATCTTTCTGAATGCGTAGGATGTAAGCGCAAGTCGGTAATACGGGCCATTATATGAACAAGCACCAGGGGAAGATTGCTGAATTGGTGCAAGGAGAAGGAGGCAAACATTCCTCTTGACCCCCTCATTAGTGGCTCAGGAAGGTGTCAGAACCACAACCTAAAAACCCCTTTCTTATGTTCTACCTATTGCACAAACAGGAAAACCTCATGCAACTGCCTCTGTACCACATTAAAGTGGACGCCCTGATTTCAGAACAGACTGTTGTGTGATTTCATCTTTATGATAGAAGCAGATGTTCAGCGTGACATGATGGCATGGTTTTGCTTCCGCTCGTAAGATGCTGTTTCACAAAACCAACCTTTATATCATGTTCAAAGCAATACATTTAATCTCTCCCTATCGCCTGTCTCTTGTGTCTAAGCTCTGTGCAATATCAGTTTAAGATTTAATTACGCTGTTCATATTGAAATTAACTTGCAAACGTTCTAAAAGAGAAACATGACACTGAAATAATATCAGATGGGCCTCAAAGCTAATCCTTTTAAAGATAGCTTTTTGTTTTATCAGGTCTGGTTTATGAATTTCTAAAACATGGGTTTGGGATAAGGCAGTTGGTACTAGGTACTAGGCCCAGTTGCATAAAACACCTTTTACCTTTGCAGAAAAAAATGGTATAAAAAAGAAGATTCCTCTGTAGTAAATTGTGACGTTCCACTGTTTCCATGACAGCGATGCTTCAATGGACAGGTGCCTTAACAGGACTTAAAACAAACAACCAAAATTAAAGTGTTTAACAACCAAAGTTAAATGTGGAAAAAGGGGGGAAATGTTTGCTCATAGTCGTTGGGACCAGCATCCTTTTTCTCATTTACTTTCCTAACTAAAGTAGGCACACAGTAACACCCTGGACGGGGCATCAGTCCATCGCTAGGCAGACACACACATTAACCTATAAGGTGATTCAGTGTATCTGGCTACTCATATGTTCTTGTTTTTTTTTTAATTATTTTCCTGTACCACAATTGAGCTTTTTATAATGCCCCAACGTATTCATTTATTTATTTATTTATTATCTCATACTTTTGTTCCAGTTTAGATTCTTAATTCTCCTCCAATATCTCTCGCTCTGCTCTTGCTCTCTTGCTCCTCTAGCCTCTTATGTCCAGGATCCCATGGCTATCATTCTTCCCTCCACTCACTCTGACATTGTCATCATGTTCTGCCTGGCCCGCTAGCCTACTTACTGGCCGAAAAATGGTGCAAGAGAAAATGAAGTAAGGAAAGGAGAATAAGCAGGACAGGGAAAAAAACTGAGCGAGGGGACTGCAGCCTACATTGGTATTCGGGCCATTTGTAGCTGTACTGCTTATAAATATTAACTTAAGACGAGTAAAGAAAGGACAATTGAATCTATTTGTGAATTTAAAAATACACCAGCTTGTGAAGCTCTGTGTGAACTAACCTGCCCTAGCACTATATTTATAGATATTGAATTGATTTGTGTTCTGCATTGTATGAAAGTGGCACA
>JAYDZF010000018.1:14287636-14302925 GCA_034509105.1 Microcambeva barbata | reverse complement strand
ATATATTTTGTAAAATATTTCTTTCCGCAAAGCAACAAATATATTATCTAAATACTTATAAGGTGTGTTATTATTTTTTTCTGTTTATTATTTAATTTATTGTTTTTTCCATCCACTTTTCCTATTAAGATAAGATAAGATAACACTTTATTGATCCCGAAGGAAATTGCAGTGTCACAGTTCTGTACATATTACACAAGTAAGACATACATTATTACAATAAAAGGACAGAGGTTACAGAAGAACTAAATAAAGAGATTAAAGAGATAAGACCAAAATAAAACATAAATAAAAAAAACATTAAATTTGTGTTAATGAAGTAATTGATTGGAGACACTGAATTGTCCTGTAGGTACCTGCGATGGCCTGACGCCCTGTCCAGGGTGTTACCTTGTGCCTTACGCCTATTGAAGCACTCCAGCACTTCTTCCAGACCCTGATAAGAATACGTTGTTTAAGAAAATGAACTGAACTGAAGTAAACCACAATTCTGGATAAATGATCAAACCACTTTTCTAGTGTAAATTATCAGCCCATTTGTGTAGTTAAAGGGGACATATTATGCAAATCTCACTTTTTGTGTGATTTTGTTTGTACTCGTATAATTGCTCATATAAACACTCCCAAGCATAAAAAATGCCATCCATTTTCTGAGTCAGTTGAAAGACTTTGGTGTTAGGAGTCATATGCTTCTGAGAGCCTATGGCTTTATGGATGACCTTCGCATAAAAACGGTATGGGTGGGGCGTGGCCAGCAACATATTATTTGCATTAATGTGACAGAGCCCTTAAACGGCTCGTTCTGAAAGGATCTTACCATTAAAAAATATCTTATTAGGACTGAAAGGATGTCACTTTGTCCTGATTCAATGGATGGTGTTGGTTAACATACATCTTTTCCTCCATTTAAAAAAAGTCAAGTCAAAATTGGAATCAAGCAGATTTACTGCGTGTACGAACATATTTAAAATCTGTAATGCTGCCATCGTGTGGTCAGTGCTAAAGGTTGTTGATGTGTGTTGTTGATTGGTTGTTGGGGTGATTGTTGCAGAGTATTCTGCTTTAATATACCAGTATGTATCCCTTTTAAATTACTTCCTAGGTTGTAATTTTTATTAACGGTGGAGTATTTGCGAAATGAATCAATGCTGTTTCAACGTTCATTTGCGTCCTTTGCTATCTTGGTTGGTTCCTACCACCCATCCGCCTTTGGATCAAAGTGAGCAAGATTTTTTTTCAGAGACAATATATGTATATATTTAAATACATACATCCATACGGCATAATATTATACGTGACAGGTGAAGTGAATAACACTTTTCTTCATCACGGTACTTATTTCTCGATTCGATATATTAAGCAGCAACATGTTACCCAGGCAGGAAAAAATAGTTAGGGTAAGGATTTGATCACCAAGGGCCAAAATGTAAGGGCTAAATGACTGGGTTAGATCAGCTCACAAACTGCAGCTCTTGCTCCTGGTCTGCATTGATCAGTATCCATCAGAGGTGATCTGATCCAACAGATGATGTTAAGCTAATGGTGGTTCTGATAGAAAAGAGTCAGAATATGCAGCAGTTTGTTAAGTATGGGGCAAAAGGGGGACCGAGGCAAATTATCACGGTTGTCAAAATGTTATGCCTACATACATAAATTATACTAGAGACATTTAAAACTGCACATTATTTTTTAAGTCACAAGTGACATAGAAATAGAAAATACATACATTATTTAATAACAACAACAATAATGATAATAATGATAATAATAATAATAATAATTATAATAATAATAATAATAATCTATGTTAATAGTTCTCTACGTCATAGCTTGTGACGTTGAATAGTAACGCGGAAGTTTGAAGCCTGTACGGAAGCGACTAGCACGTTTGAAATAGAATGTATTAAAACAGTATTTAAACTTATTAAAAATAAACAACTATGCCGCGCAGTTTTAGTTATCATATAAGTAAATAAAGGAGCTTTAAAGGGCAGTGACACTGTGGTGGGAGCGTTGAGGATATCTGCATTGAGCCTGCTAGCTGGTAACGGTAACGTGTTTACTTAGTTGTAGTTCTAACTTGACAGATATTAAAGTCGGATGATTTGAAAATGGGGTATTGAAGAAGGTAAAGGCATATTGTTTAACATCATGTGTTTAATTTAGTTTGAAAAGCTGGGAGGAATAGATAGATGTGACGAAATAATGCTTATCAGAATGTGAATAAGGGATTTAAAACAACACGAATTCCCCGATTTCTGCACCTGCCCCCTATAATGTCCCCAAATTAGGCTATGTAGCCACAAGTAGACAAACACATGACTATTGAGTAGCACTGTCGCCTCACATCAGGAAAGTTCTGGGTTTGGACGCCAGATGGGATGGTCCGGGTCCTTTCTGTGTGGCGTTTGTATGTTCTCCCTGTGTCTACATGGGTTCATTCTGGGTGCTCCGGTTTTCTTCCCACAGTACAAATGCATGCAAGTGAGGTGAATTGGAGATACAAACTAGTCCACCATAGTGTTCACTATAACCTGTATATTGATTACACTTGAGCAATGAATAACCTGTCATGAATGTAACCAAAGCGTAAAACATGACAAAAAATACCAAATAAACAACCAAATTCAAAATCATAGAAATTTTTTTTTTAATTAATGACAAATTCTGTTAATTTGTTTGTTGCTTAACATTTTTCTTTCCTTCTAGACTCGCCAAACAACACAATGAAGTGATTTTGTGTAGAAGAGGAAGAGGTGTGAAACATTCGATCTTCACTCGTAGTTCCAGAGACCTAAACAGCCGATGTCATGTTTGCAACAGCCTACCTTGCTTTCGTTGCCCTGGTGGTCCTGTGTGCAGGTCTGGAGCTCACAGCTCGGCGTGTCACTTCTCATCAATCCACTCAAGCACCCATCGCCAACCCGGCTTTCCTGGGCTTTCAGAAGCTCTTTCTAAAAACCTACCTGCTGGCTTTGTGGGCGGACTGGCTCCAGGGGCCATATCTTTACAAGCTTTACCAGCATTACAGCTTTCTGGAGTCTCAAATCGCCATCTTGTATGTGTGCGGTCTGGCATCTTGTGTGCTGTTTGCGCCGGTGGCTGGATGGCTGACACAGACTCTAGGTCGGAGACACACCTGCCTGCTTTTCTGTCTGTCCTACTCTGTGTGCTGCCTGACTAAATTGTCGCAGGACTACTTTGTGCTCATCCTCGGGCGTGTCCTTGGAGGCCTCTCTACTTCGCTTCTCACTACAGCCTTTGAGGCCTGGTATTTACACTGCCATATTAGCGTTCATGATTTTCCAAAAGAATGGATCCCGGTGATCTTTGCGAAAGCTGCAGACTGGAATCATGGACTGGCAGTAGCTGCTGGACTTGTAGCAAACCTTTTTGCAGAGTGGCTTCAGATTGGACCGGTTGCTCCTTTCCTTCTTGCTGTACCTAGCCTGGCTGCCTGTGGATATATGGTGATAACCGAATGGGGTCATGAAGAAAAACTGGAAAAGGTCAGCCAAAGAGACCAAAACGCTGCCCTTCTCAGCCAACCGAGCCCACAGACTCGCTTTCGACGTAGCTGCCTGGAAGGTGTGCGTTTTTTGCTCTCGGAGCGTCGCGTGGTACTCCTGGGCAGCGTTCAGGCACTCTTCGAGAGTGTCCTCTATGTCTTTGTGTTCCTCTGGACGCCCGTTCTCGAACCGCACGGCCCACCGCTCGGTATCGTCTTCTCCTGCCTCATGGCGGCCAGCATGGCGGGCTCGGCTCTCTTCCGCCTGGCAACATCAGCACCCTACCGGCTTCAACCGGCCCACCTGCTGGGCTTAGCCACCCTGCTTGCCTTTTTCTCCTTCTTCATGCTGACGTTTTCGACAATCCCAGGTCAGCCCAAGCCCAGGGAATCGTTCCTGGCCTTCCTGCTGCTCGAGCTAGCCTGTGGCTTTTACTTCCCTTCTGTGAGCTTCCTTCAGGACCGGGTCATCCCAGTGGAGCGGAGAGCTGCCGTCCTGGCCTGCTTTCGTCTGCCTCTCTACCTGCTGGCATGCCTGTGTCTGCTGGCTCTTCATGGAGAGGTGTCTGGTGCCGGTGCTGGTGAAACGGGTAGCGGCACCAGGCACATGTTTGTAGGGTGCACTGGAATGATGCTGGCGGCTTTGTTTGCTGCTGTAAGCTTTTTTACTTTGGGCAGGAATGATGCAGACTTGCGACTTGAGGGGACAAGAGGAGAGGGGGAGATTTAAATGGACATCAAAAAGACAGTAAGATTGTATATGACCAAAGCTGTAACAAGTGACTGTTTAAAATATTTGCTGTTCTGAATCGGTCAGGATAGTGTTGCTGTTAATGCAACACTTTATATAATGTTCTTATATAAAGACAAGTTTCTATTTAAAATACAATTTTTTTTGTAAAGTCAGTATTTATTGTTTCTAGTTATGGTAATTATTTTTGAAGGCAAAGGCTGCATTCATTTTACATGGGCTGAAGAAATACTTTCTTTTTTCAAATCTTAGGTGTACTGGTCAAAAAATGCAATATTTAACAACGTCCTGGGTTTGATCCCCAAGAAGGTCGTTCCGGTTCCCTTCTGTGTCCCCTTCTCAGTTGAATATGCTGAATTGCTTTATAGGTGAATGGGAGTGTGTATGACAGAGTTTGTGTCCTGGTGTCACTTCACACCATGTAGGTCTTGACTTAGATCCCTGGGTGTGACGCTTACATGTTCTCCCCAACGTCTATGTCCAATGACTTGCAAGTGAGATGAACCAGAGTTACTAAATGTAACTTTGAATGGATAAGCGGGTAATGATTGCCCATTATAGCCCACAAGGTATTGAGTTTAGATTAAGGGTTTGTATGTGTATACATGTACACTTGTACAGAATGTATTAATTATTTGAATGATTAGAATCTAAGTTTGTTCATTTCTTTTTTTCATTCAGTATCAGCACTCCTTAATCTTTAATCCTTAATCTGTTGGTGTAGGAAGTTATCTCATTAATATCATTACAATTATTTCAGGACACATTACAAGTCCCTTAAATGTTTTAAATGTCCCTTTAATGTGTCAAATTTGGTCTTTGGTTGTAGCCGGATTTGGATTCTGTGTGGTGGTTCACGTCTTCTGAACTTTATTCCTGGGCTAAATAGATTAAAAAGTATTATTAGATTAAACGTCGTTAATTTACATTAACATAATACAAACCAGCATCATGTCCATGAGTGGAATTAGACCTAGTCCACACTAACACAGAATCTGTTTATTTAATCAGTTCTGTCTGTGTAGTGGATGCGGCTTGGATGAAGAGGGAGCAGAAGGCAATTCTCTGTCATTCATTTTTGCCACCGCTATCCATCAGGTCAGAACACAGGTGCCTCACAAGATGTACTATTTAATCATCTCTGTCTGTTTCGTTTGATTGCTTCTTTAAATACTCATTTCAAAATGTTGGCTTGGGAAAAAAATCTGCTTCATCACAATATTCATATTGCAAGTCTATTCAACAAAATATGATAATAGAAAAGACTCTGCAAGTGAGGTTTTCTGTTAGGCATTTCCTTTATTGTAACTGATGGCAATTGAAGAAATAATGATTATAAATAAACATTGTAAAAAGCACCAAAATGCATATCTTATAAATATAAAAATAAATAAATAAATAAACACATCTGTTGTGGACCGTCACGGTCACAGTAATGTTCAGTAAATACTTCAGAATTTTCATTGTGATCCATACATAGCTCATTAAAATGCACTTCATGAAATGTCTCATTTTGTCAGTGCTCGGGTGCTTTTACACTCACACACATATACACACACACACATGGTGAGGTGCTATTATCTCGCTGAACATGTACAGTATAAGTTGATTGCTCCTCTTGTGTTCTGACAAATAGAATTTATTAATAACTCAGATTTCATTAGGTCAGAATTACGTCTATTATCCAAAATATCCCAATGAGCAGAACAAGTATTTAAATAGAAAAAATGTCCACTAAACTTGTGCCATAGAATTATACAAGGCTGTCATCTGCATATACTTATATTTCCATATTTATATTTTTGGTCATCGGGCAGCACGCTGACTAACTGGGAAGCACTGTCGCCTCACAGCAAGACACCCATCTATTCTATAGGTATCTGACCACTTGGATGCATGGACCAGTCCGTTGTACAAATAAATAGGGAGGGGGTCAGGATAGACATCCAGCATCAAATCAGTAATCCGGGTCAGGATCTGCTGTGGCGACCCAAAAATTATTTGTGTAATTATAATGTATATGTGTGTGGCTGAGTAATATGTCAAAGTATCTAAAACCAGCATTGCATACTTTCCAGCCCAAACAAACATGCTTCAAATTACAAGAAGTGTGATACTTAATCTGTGCTGTACAATAGAAGAATGAATTAGTGTCAGTTTTCAAACAAAACAGCATTGTTTCTTAGACGCTGGGTATTTCAAGTCAGGTTATTATTGTTAAAAAATAAAAATGGCTTGTCATCAAACATTAAAATAATAAAGAATATATATTAATAATAAAAGTGCTTGGATGAAGAGCCAGCAGATCCTTGAGGTAAGAACACAGCAAAAATCAAAGTGTAGGTCCTTGTGCTTGACTAGGCTTTGTAATGTAGTTATTTTCTCTATAGCTTGATTGAACAAACCCAAACACTGGTTTTGTATTCTAGTGTTGTTGTAATACTAAGACACTGACATTTAATAATAAATGTCTGTATTAGTATCATTATGTCAGATAAATTGCTAACTTACCTGCATAAGGCTGCAATTGTTTACCTTATCTGCAGATTTACTGGGACTATTTATTGTTTTGAATTCTTAGAAATTAAAGCTGGATCATTTCACAGTATGGAAGCAAATAACTCGGGGCAGGGTGGATGCAAATACATCTTAACTACACAAACTGTCTCTGAATTTCAATATGCTGGGACTTGGGATCTTCATATCTATTGTAATATGTTTTGAGAATATGTAAATTGCAATAATTTTTATATTAATAACAAATATTTACAACACCCATTTGACAATTACTCCATTCACAAATAATACATTCATGGAGTGCTTTTTTGTCCATCTTGATGACCAATAGCAAGTTTCGCAATCTACTTATATTTATTAATGACCAACATGTATTGTAATATCAGGCAGGTAATCTGTGTGATGAACTTATGCATTTTGGGCTGGAAGCTAATAAATCTGAGTCATTAGCCATTCATTTGCTTTGATCTGGATGCTAATAGGAATCAACATGCTTATATGCAGTTTGAGAATGTGCTGCGGTTTACACTGACTAAATGAATCAATATGAATTCCATACAAGTTTGGCAGTATCAGGCTACAGCAAAAAAAATAAATTAATAAAGACTAGTGTCTCTTCCATTGATTCAGTCTGATTGGAAAACCCCAAATCAGTAGCAGATCAAACTATGAAAGGTGAATGCTGAAAAATAACGTACATGTGCTACAGTGTTTGAAGAATCATTGTAGGTCACATTATAATAAGTGCATTTAATGCAAACATTTAACGTTTTGAAAAGGCATTCGGTAAACCATAGGGGAGTCTATTTTAAAATAAATAAAGGCCAGAAAATTTGATTACCAGAAAATGAATTGTTTGAAAGAATTCCTTGTTCTGGAATGTTCTTGTTTAATTAGTTCACTCACATAATAGTTTGTTTTTTTCTGCACTGTCGCAAAAAAAAAAAAAATCTTACAGAAAAGTTGCAGCCTCACACAAATACACCAACACAGAACACAACAGATAGACATTCACTACATATATTTCTTTTTTAAAAACCAATACGCAAAATAGCCCATTCCACCTAGGGAGCCCATTAAGAAGGAGGCCCCGAAAAAGGATGGTGGCTTCTTTTTTACCATTCGGAATGCGTTGGGTAGAACCGCTGACAGTAAAGTAGTGTGGATGTCTCCCAACACCTTGCGGAACGCGTAGCGCTTCTGCACTCGTTCGAAAAACGACCGGAGGTTGGGTCGGCTTCCGTCCTCCCAGTATTTCTTTGAGAGTCCCAAGAACTTGAGCCTGTGCAAAGTGGCTCCCAGACATATATCAGCTATTGTAAAGTCAGGTCCACAAAGCCACAACTCACATTTTTGACCTGAAGAAGAGAAAGTGTCATGTTTTAGGAACCAAATTATTCATTGTAACTTAAATAAATAATTGTCAACTGTATCAAAAATTATAACTATTTGCCAAACAGGTACGCTTGATGCATCGTAAAACATATTTACTGTGTAGTGTTAATGATATTCTACCAACAATACAATTGTTCACCGATTTATTACTGTATAATGTATTTACACTATACTTTATTTGTGGTTCATCTTTTATCTGAATAATAAATGCCCTTTTATTTCTGAGGTGGGTACAAACAATTTTGAATTAAGCCTAACGTTGCAAATTGGTGAATATTCATTAAACATCGACTTTGAATCGTACCTCACGTGATTCGATTCCTGAATCTATTCGTGGGACTTCCGTTACATCACTAATAATAGTGACTTTTAAAGCAAGTCAAAACTCCTACCTTGGTATTCTATTTTTCTCTTTTCAAGTTCTGCTTCTACTTGATCTAGAACCATTGCCAACTCATCAAGGATCTTCTTCAGGTAGTTCACATTATCATGGTCCAAGATCTTTGCCTGGGAGAACAAATTGCATATGTATTAGCTCATGTTATCGGAACATTGCCGGTTCTATTCCCACTGCTGACAGGTCATGACCAAAGTGCCTTTGAGCAAGGTACCCAACCCCTAACTGCACCACGGGCACCATGGCTAGGGCTGCCCAACACTCCATACTTGTGTGCTTTCTGCCCCCTAGTGTTAACTAGTGTGTGAAAAACTACGTTCTAAAAGTTCTTAATTGAAAATGATTAAACTAAGTAACAGAATTCAATTGAAACACAGTCTGGTTGTAAATTGTACCGGGAATAAAGAACAATGAATTTGGTTAATTGAAATCAGATACAAAGAGGGAAGAAATGCTCTTTAAATGCCACACCAAATCTATGACCACTATTGCACAGATACATTTTTAATCATATGTGCTTTTGATTATGGTGACCAATCATAGCCTGCCCTCCTGTAATGGGCACTGCAAGTTTGAAGAGGCTGACAATTCTACTAGCACAAATTAGGAAGACAAATGAATGGCTTTGACAGTGTACTTATATGATCCTTTACACTGAACCACACCATGAGTTTTTTCTGCTTGGATAGGTATGGCTCTGTCAGCTGTTGCTCCTCATGGTCCAGCTTCATCAGTTCCGTTGCTGCATTAGTCAAGTGTCCTGGAAGAACACAACAATTAGGATAAAGGATCATTATTGGCTTATCCTTGTTCTACTAAGCTGAAATATAAATTTGAAAACAAACTAAATGGTAATGTCTTAAACTTATAAGGTCTGTACATGCTGTAACTGCAACACAGTCTAGTATGCACTTACTGTGACACTCTAAAATAATAGCTAAAACAACCGATTAATGTAGGGCACAATTTGAATCGGTGATTCATATAAGATGAATCAATTGTCACTTTACACAGCAGAGAGCGCTATCAACATTTAATCCAGCATTTTTTTGGTTTAGTTCAATATTTTACTTCATTTTAAAAGAGAAATAGTTAAAGGAAACCTTGTCATAATCGTGAATAGTATCGCATCATGGGTTGAGTGCATCGTTACTTCCCTACCCACTGCGCATCCCTAACAATAAGTGCTGACAGGGTATTTGTTTTTAAAACGGAGGCCAGTAAATTACCTGGTCAACAGTAAGCAGCCATTTAAAAACAAAAGCCTTTTGTGGGGGCACTTACTACGTATTTCAGCAGTGGCGTACTTTGGAATCATGGAGTCAGTTGTGAGTTCAGGGTGGAGGATGCAGCCGTGTGTGTAGGCGTCCATGGGAAGGCCATCCAACAGTTCTCTGTACTGCTGTACACGAGCATGCATTTCACCGCCTTCATCTGGAATAAGCTGGGCTATTGCATCTGCAATAACACACACACAATCACCATCAAGAAGCAGGCAATTCTAAAAACCTCTATGTCCATATCTCAAAGTAAAATTGGATTGTGGATTGGGTCCTGCATCAGGAAGAACCCAAGGTCAGACAGTGACAATTTATCCTGGTATCTGACTACAGGAAAGGTTCTGCTGGCTATAAAATGAAGGTTTGTGTGACCCTTATATGCATATTCCTCCCCAGAACATCACTGAAACACCACCTTGGTTACCCACGGATGTGCCAATTCTATAAAAATTAGTCAGAAATGCAATCCCAAGAATACATTTGCTTTCAAGTGATTACAAGCAATTATTCGTTTTTGTGTCAACACAACTGCCTTAAAGAGATTTTAGCAGTGTATCTAGATAAAGCTATCAGCTGAAAAGAAACGGTTTGTGTCAGTCTGTCTGCACCATCTCAGTACTTCAGGGAAAGTGGACTGCCAGGAGAAACCTGGCTGAACTCCAGTCTGCTGACTAATCAGCCGTTACTCTGCACTGGCACATTTACACAAGGCTTAGGGTGAGATCTGCTTCTATACAATGTCTCTGTTCACTTACAGAATGGTTACTTGTATTCCTGTAAAAATCCCTTTACACCGAATTCATCACTTTTTCTTGACCAGACTAATTGTGATTGTTCCGGTTTCAGAAAACTAAAAGTGTCGGAACCACTTTGATCCTGACAAACTCAAACCTCAACTTCAGGTATGTGTCCTGGTAAGTATTCAAAAAAACCTCAGTTAAATTGACCCTTGATGTAAACAAGTTGATGGATAAATAAATAAAAGTAAATAAATTTAAATGGACATCCATTCATTGTGTGGTGAAATACTACAGACTTACTGTAGCATACACCAACCAGGCATACCTGTTAGTGAGTGGTATATAATATGCATATTATATTATATAAAATATGAATATTTTATCTTCAAATCTGATGTTAGAAGCGGGAAAATGATTTAAGTGATATGATGTACCCTCTGCATTTTTGGGAAATGGGTGGAAATTGGAATTCCAAGAGGAAAGAACTAAATGCTACAGCGCTCTTCACAGAAATACAGACACCGGTTGTTACTTTCAAACAGCTTAAACGCATCTTAGTATTCTGATGTTTCTATGCCTTAGTCATGCCTCGAGAACTATACGTATTAATAAATGAACACAGTACGACAAAAATTACATCACTTAATGTTTACAGTACCTCGCCTAAAAATACACAATCAGCATTTGGTGCTATAGTTAAACTAAGTTACAAACGAATTACCTTGTCGCATCGTGTCCTTAAAAACATTTCAAAATTTCACTATTGTTTAGGGCGTCACGGTGGGTAGCACTGTCGCCTCACAGTGAGAAGGTCCTTGGTTCGATACCCGGGTGGGGTGGTCCAGGTCCTTTCTGTGCAGAGTTAGCATGTTCTCCCTGTGTCTGTGTGGGTTTCCTCCCACAGTCCAAAGACATGCTACCAGGTTAATTGGAGACACTGTGCTGTAGGTACCTGCGATGGACAAGCGCCCCATCCAGGGTGCCTTGTGCCCTGCGCCCATTGAGGAGCTGGGATAGGCTCCAGCACCCCTCCCCGACCCTTATTAGGATATGGGGTGCTAAGACAATGTACTGAACTGGACTATTGTTTACCACCACTACTAACAATGACCTCACTCATTGTATTTTAACTGGAATGTCTTTGATCTTATACTTAACATATTCTTTTTGTCTCATATAAAATGAAGAAAACAGAAATTAGTGAATTATGCACTGTGCACATCACTTACAGGGTCAAAGTGAGAATTCAGACAGACAATAGGTTATAATCGAACAAACGTTACCAGCAGCTTACATCCATGCACATCATACAAGCGTGTGTAATGAAGTGGAGATTTGTGCAGTGCATTCATGTATTAAATCCACACCTTTTCATGTAAGCTGAACCTTGAATCCACAATCGATGGAATGCAACATTAATCTCTCTTTACCCTGTGGGAACTGGTCTTAGTCTAGGCTGTCAGACTTTATTATAAATAAAAGCATGAGGCAGCATCTACAAATCTAAATCCACATCCACCACAAAGAGCAATGCTGAGCTCAGAGCCATAAATAATGATGTGCACCCTCTACTGTACCCAGCACAAATACGTTCTGTACTGACATGTATTGATTCCCATTAAAATAAACCACAGCTGCCTGGAGGACATACTTAAATTACAAAGTTTGACATGGAATTTTCCAAATACTACAGTCATTGAAGCACCAATGCGTCAGCTTTTGACAGTAAAACACTGAATTTAAAGCTGGTTGATAGTTTTTAAGTAACACTAAAAACAGCTGTTTAAAAAGTAGTTTTATGTTCTTCTTCACTTATACAAAGTACAGTAATTCAGTCATGACAGGAAATAGAAAACAGTGACTGGCAAGTGTATATCATTTCACTTCACAGTAGTGTACAAGTCTTTGGATTGTGGGAGGAAACCGGAACTACCAGAGGAAACCCACAAAGAGAACATGCACACACCGTATAGAAAGGACCCAGGCTACTCCACCTGGGAATCAAACCAAGAAGTTATGGTATGCATGCTTAGTAGGGGCATTCACAATGTGCCATTTAGACTGCACCTTCAGACTGAACAAATGAATCTATACGATCTGAGTAGCTCAAATTTGGTATATCTTACAAAACATATACGAACCTCAATTTACCCATTTAAAGAACAAATTCACCCTGTAACTCCAGTCCTGAAAAACAGTTACCCACAAAGAGCGGAAGAGTTTGTGGCTTGGCAAGAATCTGATCTCTCCTTAACAAGAGGTGTCTTTGTCACAGAACCCCACCCGTATACAATAATTCCTCACCTAAGAAAAACGAATTTAAATATTTTTTAGAATCCTTACCTATATTTGAAACCTAAATCATTACTAAAAAACATTTTCCAACAATAATATTAGAACATTTTACACGTGTCTGATTTTATGGTTTCCTGTAAGTATAACTAGAAATTTCAAAAAATTGGCTTACTACCCTTCAAGCTTCATTTCTGTTTACAGACAAACACAAAGAATTCCCTTCAGACGGTTTGGCTTATTCTGTGCATGTTTAGCATAATTTGATGAATAGCAGGCTATCACTTGTCCCAACTTCCCCTGTGTAATATGTAGCCATATTGGTTTTAACACTTACCACCAACAAAGTTGGCCTCTAAATACTCGATAATTTGGTTATAGTCACTGACGATGTGATCTCCGTGTATGAAGACGGGCACCTCTTCTCCTAGATTGAGCCTCATGAACCAAGGCTCCTTGTGCTCGGTAAGAGGTAGACTCACATCCCGTTCCTCACACAGCAAACCCTTCTCATTAATCACCAGACGTACCTGTCAAAGAAAACACACAATTCACACACTTTACAACTTCAGCTCCAGGTCAGGTGTTTACAATTTTTGGCCATTTGTTTTTAGTAGATTCAGTAGTAGGCCATTAGTAGATTTTATACAGTTTGCTTGGGCTCCATGGACTCAACCACCCCAACTCTACACCCACCTCAGCCACAGCCAATTGCGACTTTTTGTGACTCAGCCAATTGCGACTTTTTGTGAATTACAGCGACACTACTACTGCTTATATGAAATGCATGTAAAATAAATGTATTGTTAGAAAAGTAAGGCAGGACAGGTTCAGGCCTAGTGGAAGTTTAAGGTAAACCACTTTTTGAAGCTCCAATGAGGGAAAGCATTTCACAAGGCACATACAATATTAAAGTCAATAGTCCACAACATCAGCAAACTTCTGGCATAGGTTAAACACTACTGAGCTGTATTACACAGTAACATGTAAATGTTTCCTGTAAATTGTTACATTAGAACAGTAAATATATGAATACAGTACTAAGTTTACACTAATGGCACCAAATTTGGAAAGACTTTATATCCAGCTCACTGCACTGTCAGTTCAACTTTACTGTAGGTCCTAAAATTTTGGATGCAAAATTTTCTTGCTTTTCATATTTTCCAAGCCTTCCTTCGGACAGTTTAGTTTGCATCTTTAAAATAGCATTACCATTATACCATACCATTACCATTGGATTGATCTGTTCGAAATCTGATCTAGGCCTGCATTAAGCATTTACCTTCTTGTCATATTCTTATCCATAAACCTTGTTTGCAGTGGTCCTACTAGAAGATACAACTCACAGTTGGTTGCATTCTTTCACAGCCAGCTTCCTGATTTCAATGAATAATTCATTGTCATCCCGAAGTCCAGATCAAGCAATGCACAATGGTCAGAGCTGTCAGAACAGGCCTTGCACAGTCCACAGCACATCACTGATAAACATGGCATTTATCTTAATTTTTATAAATCACTACTAATCAGCAACTGGATTTTAATAGGAGGCATCGGGTGCGCACCTATTAGTAGACGTTACACCCTGACTAGTTGTACTGACCATGTGTATCAGCAGTGATATATAAACAGATGGAGCTGCACAGGATTTGCAACCGCCCAGACGTTGTATTCTGCATTAATATGTTACTGATCAACAGTACCTGTAGCAATGTAAGGTTATGTATTCTTCAAAATAGATCACAATAGGTTATTTATTCTTCATAATCCCAGTGATGCACTAACAGATTCAGCAGTCATGCCTTGACATACAAACAGATGCTTAGTTACGTGCACTGTACCATAACCCACTAGTACAAACATAAGCTGATAGAAATCACATCCACGAGTGTCCCACTGCATAGCAACGCTTGTAGATCCTCCATTTTCCCTGTCAGCTATGTGTTTACCTTTTGTGAGCTGAAGGACTGCGTCCAGTGATATAACACGAGCCGATCTTTAGAGAAGGGCTTGTGCTCCACTGGCGGCTCATGACTCTCCTCCCCGTCCGCCACCTTGCCATCCTCGTCCACGGCAGATATGGGCCACCAGCTGCAGTTGGTGGGGGTGACATGGTTGGAAGACGCCATGACGGAGAATTTTAGTGCGAGCGAGAGAGAGGGTGCCAACCAGGGAGGGATGAGGAGAGAGAGAGAGACAGAGAGGGAGAGAGAGAACACGCAACGGATGTCAGCAGTCCGAGCACAGCATCGTCGACTTCCGGCAGTCTCTCCAACAACGATGCTCCTAGAGCTAATACTACAGGAATGTAAAATATTTCGCCATTATAGACGCATAAGGAAAACTCTTTGCATCAATGCAATAGCGCAGACCCGCATGTTAATGTCGGTCGGAAACGCGCGTGTATCTGCG
>JAYDZF010000018.1:14195766-14207873 GCA_034509105.1 Microcambeva barbata | reverse complement strand
TAACCAGAGTATACAATTAAGAGAAATCACTGGAAGATGTAAAAGGAATTTAATGTGCTACAACAGCAGAATCAATATCAGTATAGTGTTCCTAATTAAGTGACCAGTGATTAATGTAAATTGTGTATATAGTGTGTGTGTGTTGTCTCAAGTGTAGTTTAAAGCATATATAGTATATTTAGTGTGTATCTAGTGTAGTTAAATTGATGTAATATGTATCTAGAGTGTGGTATGTATTGAGATTAGTTTGGTGTTTGATTTTAGTTTTAGTGTAGTGTGTATATAGTGTGTGTATAATGTATCTAGTGTAGTGTGTATATAATGTAGATTATAGCATATATAATGTATGTAGCGTAAGGGAATGTAATATGTATCTAGTGTCTGGTGTGTATGTAGTGTACTTTAGTGTACATATAGTGTATGTATTGTATATGTAGTGTGTATATAATGTAGATATAGTGTGTATCTAGTGTATATTAGAACATATCTAGTGTTTAGTGTACTTAGTGTGCTGTGTGTATTACTATTTAGTCTGTGTGTGAGTTTATTGTGTAACTAGAGTATATGTCGTGTGTGTATATACTGTATGAAGTGTGTCTAATTTGTGTATATAGAGTGTGAAGCGTGTATGAAGTGTGTCTCATTTGTGTAAAGTGTATATAGTGTGTGTGTAGTGTTGCTCTGTGGTGATGATTACAGCGCTACGTGGAGGAGCAGCAGATGTAGATCAGTCCGCGCGGGGCGGGCAGCAGCGCGAGCCATGACATCACTTTTCCTGCCGAGCGCTCGAGCCCTAAACATCCGACTCAGCTCAGTGCGCGTGTGTGGACGAGAAACATGTCCCTGATCTGCGCTGATTTCCACTGGCCACTCCGAGGCGTTTCATAGCGCGGCGACCACTGTGATCACCCCGCGGTCCGGAGCTCCAGAGCTGAAGGTAAATCCGCTTCACGTTTCTCTGCTCGAGCTGCAGTTTTTCACGCGCTGGGTTTGCGCTGAGTGCGCTAAACGTAGCCTCGTAGCTAAGCGGAAATGTTCGCGTTTAAAGCTGACCGTACACACTGGTTCTGCACAGTACGGTGATCCGGACTCGCCGCGTACTGTACGGTAGTACGGTAGGGTGCAGTTTGGGACGGAGCCATGTTTAAAGCCAAGTGGGACGCCGGTGTGGCTCGCTTGCTTGTTTGAAGGATGCTGGCGCTGATATCCTGCCGGTACAGGATGCGTGCTTCCATATTTCCATTTAAATAGCGCATGTTATGTAGGCCATATCGTGTCTGCATCCTGTTCTGTGCAGAATTGTTTACTACAGCGCCATTGTTATTGTTGGTACATATTTATTTCTGTAGCGTCAGCTCAGCGCCATTGCACTGATCCCTGTGTCAAAGGTAAAGTGCTGAGGGTTTAGTTAAAGGCAGAAGTAAACTCACTCTGCTCTGTACATTTTCATTTGGCTCATACTTGTTCAGTTTTTATGTTAAAATTTACTGCAATTGATGTGCGTTCTGTGTGATTTTTATTAGCTGTGTTGTCCTGATCAGGGTCGCTGCAGTCCCGGGTTCATTAAAATACACTGGAAGCCAGAAGTGACCCCTTGGACGTGGATCCTTTAGACATGACCATCTGTCTGTGTGGAGTCTGGCCGAAATCCCAGCTGAGATTCCAACCTGGAACTCTTTGGTGGTTGGAGTGTGTATGGTGTAGTTTAGTGTACACGGTGTGGTTGTAGTTGGATGTAGTGGAGCTAGTGTTCACAGTATGTATACAGTGTGTATGTAGTGTAGTTTAGTGTACACAGTGTGTGTGTGTGTGTGTGGGGGGTTACGCTGACCAAAATGTACAGGAAGGGGGGGGGTCTTGCTATTCTAAGCATTCCTGCCATATCAACTACTGATGGAACACTGGGTTTTGTGTCTGCAGTGTCTTTGTATAATTGTGTAGTATGTTGTGTAGTATGTTGTGTGTGTGTGGATATATATATATAAAAAATATTCAGGGGAGGGGGTCAAGCTTATCTGAATCACCCCATATAATGATTACGGCCGTGTACTGTTCTGTGTTTGTAGTATAGTGCAGTGTATATGGGGTGTGTATTTGGTGTAGTTGCTGTAGGGCGTGTTGCCAAATCTTCAAATGTTGAACACATCAGCTTTGAACATTACAGTAAAAAACAAAAACAAAAAAAAACTCTCCCCATGGCTGACTCAGCAACTCACCTTTGTATTAGTTAACCTGCCATTTTCCTCACATGAGCATTCATGACAATCCTGGGTTTAAGAATGTTTTATGGGATGGTCTGTACAAACTTTACACATCCCTAAAAGTTGTTTCAACATGTCTTTATATTATATTTTAATTAAAACAACAGTTGAGAGATTTCCATCCACTTGACGGTTTGCATTACACAGTAGACCCACCCCTTCTGTTAAAAGGTAATTAAGTAACATTTACTCAGAGTACATTTTAAACGAGTTACTTTCTACTTGAGTAGATTTTTAGACCACTAACTGTACTCATACTTTACTTTACTCGTTAAAAATGAGTACAATATTTTAGTACTCTTTCCACCTCTGCTTAAATACTTTTCAGGACATTGCACACTCTTGCTTTCTCATTGCTTCTCATCATAACAGTGGTATAATAAAAACTCAGTTGCCACATTTACAGTGCTTTGGCTTCTGTGCATTGTAAAATGGCAAATTTTTGGCAGCTCCTATGTTGCATCAGACCCTAAAACAGCAACTAATTCAAGTGTAATTGAGGGTAAAAGCATGCTCTCCTCCTCTCATAGCAGCCCCGGCCCCAGCCCAACCCCCTTAATATTTTGCAGATGTTTTTCACATTTGCAAGGCCCCTATGGCCAAAACCTATATTGAGGCTGGCTTACAACCTAGGCAGCAACGGTCAGATTCCAAGGCGGTGCAGTAAACTTAATGATATTCGCTCCCGCTGTGAGGTTTTGGAATGCTTGTGTCTGTAGATGCAGGATGCCTCACAAGCACCAAAGATGCTCCTCAACAAATAGCCCAGATTCAGATAAACTCTAAACTCCAGCTTTCTTTGTAAACAAAACTGACCACCAGCTCCCTTCTTCCGAGATAGTCATGCTTGCGTGGCGGACTCCGAGCTACACCCACGATCGAAACGATAATCTGTGCTCAGTCCCGGGCCTTTGATAGTTTTTCTCATGCCCGGGGACGATCACTGTCCCTAATGGAAGGCAGATGACCTGAACAGCCCCCTTCATTTTGGGAAGGAATTTAAAAAGGTCATGTTTAAACCCCGCTCTTCTGGTATGTGAAATACATGGGCTTGTTTTGTTGGTTATAGACGAGTTATCGCCGATCCTGCTTTTGCTTATTTTAAAGGCCCGATTGTAAACATTCCAGTGTGGGTGGATCCACCGAGATCACTCACATAAGCTTCTGTAAGGAGCCCCGGGGCACTGGGTGAGATGCTGATTTTCTTGTTTGACTTCTTATAACTGTACAATTACTGATTCAATTCCAGTGAAATACTTTGAAGTTTATCTCATTCATATCTCTTACTAATCGTTCCTCTGTAATAAGGATTAAAATAATTCCCTCCTTAATATTCTTGAATTTAATATTATATGTTCTTATATAAATCACACAAGCGTAGTAAATATGTAAAGAAAGTCTGCTTATGTCATTTTGTCACTATAGAAATGTTACATAAAAGTTTGTGCATGAAGAATGAGGCAGTGCTACACATTCCAGCACTTTTGGGACCTTGGGATGCCTGAGGTGGAAAGAGAGGGCTAAGATTCTTCTCCTTTTCACTGCAATTCATATACAACAAGCACAAGTTGTATAGTGATAAAGTATGGCTAAGCGGTAGATCACAAATGTCAAAATATTAAACACGCACACATGTGGTAACTGTACCGACTCTTTTCAAACCAATGAGTCATTGGATTTCAAACTGCTCTGAGAGTCAGAACTTCCCGTTTCAAATCTCGCTGTTGGCACCCTAGCCACTAGGATGCACAAATCAGTGCCACAGATCTAAGTAAAAAAGTGAGTAATACCAGTTTTATTTAAAAATATGTTCTCATCGATTGCAATGCAATTCTTTGAGTTAAAGGTAGAAAAGCTTCCTTAATATTTCAAGGACAGTATTTGCATTCAAAACAAGACTTGAATGGAAATAAAGCTAAGTATGGAAACAAATGGAAACACTCGTAATAAGGCAGGAATACACATCGAACATGGCAGTGGTAGCCTTGAGCCTTTATGGGACAGTCTCAGACTTTAAAAGAAAGTGATAACTTGGTTTAGGGAGCCGAGAAATGTGTCATGGTGAAAAATGATGGCAACTAATTCCTGGGTTTAGTAAAAAAACATGGACGAAATGCAGATAGCTTCAGGCTTTTGGATATCAATCAAGAGGTTGTGCCATGTAGCCACTTATGGGCCCTTGAGCAAGGCCCTGAAGCCAAGAGGAGCAGAAACAATGGCTGCCTTTACGCTTTTGACCCTGGTTTCCAAATGACCTGGGATATGTCTAAAAATAATTTTGTTTACTGTACATGCAAATGTAAAAATAACAAAGGTGTTGTTTATGCAAAAATACTTCTTGTGAGGTCCTCGGGTCCAAAATTTCTGTGTGACCTTCATTCCAGCGGTTGTCCTACGTCCTGTGTCCTCTCACACCCATGGCAGCTTAGAGCAGCCAGTTGTCTTGAACCATTGGAAGCACGGCTGAGGACAGAACTGGAAGAACTTCACAGAAAGTGACCGGCAGTGAGGTTTAAACTCCACCGGGCGCACGTTCATGTTCAACATCCATCTACCAGACACGCAACATGTTATATAGACAACCAAAAAAATTGAAACAATGTTTTCACTCATTTTATTGCAAAGCAGTGAGAACATCCAGCGTGAACCAATTAGATTGAATAACAGGAACAATAAAAAAAACTTTATGAAGTCATAAAAGTTGCTCAGTCTCAGTCTGCGTGTACCAGTCGCGCCCGTATTCATTACATGTGACGGAGCACAACAATGCCCGAGACTTCTCTGTGTCCTTAATCTGACATGTGGTTTGAAGCAGGTTAAATGGTTTTTCGCAGTAAATCAGTGTTGTAACAATGACTCCAGTTTCAAAAATGCTTTCTAAGCCAGACATGATCTTATAATAACAATACATGTCTCGAGAAAGTCTTTAAAAGCTGGTGATGAATACCAGCCAATGCTCCAACAGGCTACACACTACAAGCTTTTAGTCGTTCACAAAACATCCAGAGAAGTTTAATCCATAACACAACATGTTTCAGGAACAACATATAGGATCTGGAAATAAAAAAAAAGTTTCTAAAAGAATTCTGGGATAGTCCTTTACATATAAGGCAGCATCTGATGCTCAATCGTTCAACAATACATAGCGTTTATAGTTGAAGGTGACTTAATAGGCATGATATTAAGGCATCTAGGATTTAAAACAGGAAGGCTTAAAATTGTGTCTATGTAGAGACACACATTTTTTTTTCTTTAAAATTTTATTTAAGCATTTACTCCCTCATTTTTCCTGACTTTAGCACATCTAATTGTGTCATCCTTTCTCTCTACCTATGCCGGTCTCCCGCTCTGTTTGAGGAGACCGAAGTGTACCAACTTCCCCTCTGACACAGTGGCCATGTGCATTTTTCCACTCATGCAAATCATCTCTGTGTATGGAGAGACACACCCTTATCAATGCAGTCATTAGAGAGACTCTATCTGGCTTCATTCCGCCCCTATGTGAACATGATAATCATTTTTAATGTGGGCGATCAGCCAGGAAATCATTTTTTGCTTGCTGTGTAAATATACTGACCGAACAGATCACTTAACCCGTTACTGAAACTCTTGCTTGATTCATGACTATGAAAAATGTATGCAAAATTTAGTTTGACTGTAAAACCTTATTTACATTTACATTTTCAGTAGTTACCTTTATCCAAAGTGTATACACTGCAAGCAATTTAGACTTCAAGACAGTGGCATACTGGCAGATACAGGGTGTGAACCGGTAGCCTTCAGATTACCACTCCTATCCCTGAACCCCCTGCCCTAATTATTGATTGATCTGAGTCCTGATGTAGCATTTTGAATGACGCTGTCCAGTGTACTACATTGTTATGCTACACTTCCCACATAGCTGCTGTGTAGCCCAGTGAACAACGTCTGCTTTTCCTTCCTCAATCATGATGTTATTTTATGGAACAGAGCCCAGAAAGGTCCAGGGAGATTAGGTCCAGCCACCTGATCACACCACCGGGCCAAAAGACTGATCAGCTGCTAGCACAAAGAGAAAGCACACAAGGGGCATAAATCCTGAGCTAGAAGAGACCATCTGACCACTGTGATTGCATTTTTGATGCTGGTGCTGGAACAGCTTTGCTTGTCGGGTCATTGAGTTGGTTCAAATGAGAAAATTGCTCTGAATCATGAATTCAGACTTCGTTTACATGGTCGGCTGTTGACATGCAAGAGGCTATAGATCTGTGCCATCTTTAATTGATTTGGTTTCTCAAACGTCCACTAATGGTATCTTAGATTATGTGTTTGAGTATCTTGTTGAGGATTAAAGCTGTTTGGCTTAATAGTCCTGATTTTATTAGCTCATAGAAATTAATAATAGGTGTCCATTTGTAATATTTTCCACCCCCGTTTTAACCTCAGACCATTAAGCTGTGCAGTCCTAGCTAGTTGTGTTCTGGAATGTATGGTTGAATAACCATAAACAATCCAGACCTTCTGAGGTTTGTTTTGGGTGGCTGTTGGAAGCATTCTAAGTCTTATATCATAAAATTGGACTTTCGCCCAGGCGCTGATTTAGAGCTCTCTCCGAAAGCTTCCACGTGTCCACCCGAGAGACAATAAAAGCGCTCATTAAAGACTTTTTCTCATGTGCTGAATGAAATGCTTTTCCTGTGCAGCAGAATCTGTTTTTTCTTCTTCACTGGCCTCGTTAGCGCTACCGTGTTATGTCTTCCCCACCGGCATGCTTCCTTCTGCTCTCGCACCCTGGTTATGATTCGGTGGGGCACATTAGCATGTGGAGAACACATCAATTACTCAGGAAAGCCGGAGATCTCCGCAGGGGAGCGCGGTGCAGACTCGGCAAGACTGCGCTGTCGTTTCCACACTGGAGATATTTGGGGGGAAGAGTAATTATGCTCGGTGCACTTCCCCCCTGCTGCCTTTGTTTCATTTCTGGGGGTCGTCCACCTTTTGTCAAAACCACAGGAGCTCATCTGATGGTGAAACTGAGTACGGAAAGTGTTCTCATTTACTTATCTTTAAAAATGATTGCTTTTCTGCTGTACTATACAGTGGAGCATTGGCTTATGAATTTAATTGGTTCTGAAGAGTTCCAAAGTCAAAATGTTTGTATTTTAAATCAGTCTCCCATAAGAAATAATGCAAATAGACTTCATCTGTACCAGACTCTCCAAAGCCGCCCTCACATAATATCTTATATGATATTTTTTGTTAAAAATACAATTGTCTTTTCCTTTAAATTTTAAACGGTAGAATATACATTACTGTTACTTAATAAATCATACATCATAAATCATTCATCACATAAAACAACCCCATCACATTTAAGTACAGTACTTGTGCTCTACCATACACATCATTTGGTCATTTGATAAACTGGTCGTAGCCTGAGGTTCCACTGTAACCAATTTCAAAATGAAAAATTCAGTAACAGGGTTTTATTCCTGAGCAGTTGGGACAGTGGGGTATCAGACTCATCATCTGTACTTTGATGGAAAGCACGCAAAGTCACACGATGTGTGTTGAGATTTGCTTCACCTTCCACTCACCCGCTGAGGCCGAGCAAACATCTGAACCGGTTTTCCACAGAGCGTCAGTCTTCTGCTGCAACAAACATTCGATTCATGGTTGCCGTAAGCGTAAATATGGCTTGGAATGCAGCCTTAATCAATTCAAGCAAACCAGGTCAGTGGTACATCCTGTTTGGGAAGTTGAGGGATGAATGTCCACAATGTGGTCAGGCGGTGACAAAAGTTAAACAAATGCCATCAGAAATGGCCACATCTGATATGGTAGGGGGCTACATTCCTGCTACAAATGGTAGCATTCATAGAGCTCTGAAAGGCCAGGCCACCGCCCATATTTGACAACTTTTACTGAGGGGTCCCTTGCATTTTTACTTAGTTTTTCTTAAAAGAAAATGAAAGCCTAGGCGGTTTGGGGGACCCGTGACCCCTCATCCCATTAATTACAACCAAACCATTTCCCTAGGAAGCCCCCACCCACCCTGATGTATGCCGTGTTTATGTCAAACCCGCGAACCACCCGGGAGGAGCCGACGAGTGCCTTTTCCTCTGTTCATCCAGGCCTGCGGGCGCTCAGAACCACATTCTGGCAGCAGGTTTCTCATACATCTTCAGTCGTGATAAATTAGGACGTAGACGTAGCGCCTCGCGTCGTCTCCGCCCGCCCCGTGCTCGTTAATATGAAAGAATATTTGGACTATCCTGCCATTAGTCTATTCTGGCTGGAACAAAGCCAAAAGGTACTGACCAGATGCCGTCCAGATGTTTCGGGCCACACGTCCCCGGAGCGTACTAACCCCCGGGCTCTGATGCTTTTAACTGCTGGAGAACGGTGCCCTCGGTCTACACGGCTTATAGAGCAGCTTTTAAACAAAGCAACAAAGCACATGCTCTGTCAGTACGAGTTCTGCATTTCTGGACGGGAGAACGTTTCTCTTCCCGGTTTCATTTCTCTTCTGTATCTTTTTAGATCCGTCAGTAAAGGAACTGTCTCAGATCGCTTCCTTTTTTTATTTTGGGTGACATGTCCCCAAGGTGGTAACCATGGTTACAGGATTCAGATTGATCCAGGACGTCCTTGTTTAGTAGACACAACATATGCGTGGTGGTTGTGACCTCCGAGGCAAATTTGCTTTGACGGGCAGATAGGTGTTCATGCCCCGGTGTTGTATTTGGAGACGAGCGTATTTACCATTCTCACAAACCTGTGAATGAATGCGAGAGCTTCTAATGGAAGTGTGGGAGTGGTGTTTACTTACAATTACAAAGCTAATATTGGATTTCTGTAGACCATATTTCATTCTTCATTCTAATTTGTTCTAGGCTGTTTTATTGGGAACTATGTACTGACAAGGTATCATTTATTTGGCAGTAAATTTTACCCCATTGGAATGCTTACATGACATCAGTTCATAATTTGAGGGTGTAATGTATGGAACTATTGCTAATTCTTTTAAATTCTGTGTACGATTCTTACAGTTGTTTGAATATTAATTGAATAAGCAAACAATGATACTTTATTTTAAATAAGATCGATCAGAAACAATAAATTCCATACAGTTATTGAGAATCCCTTCAAATGACAAAAACAAACAATTATTTAGGGGCATTCTAGCTAATTTGGTGATGTATTAATCGGGTCCGGAGGTTGCATGTTCTCGTTGTGTCTGTGTAGCTTCGTCCATGAGCTCCGGTTTCCTCACATTACAAAGACATACAAGTGAGGCGAACCAGAAATTCAAAATGTTCTATAACCGTGTTTGACATTAAAACACACTGACATTGAATCTTGACCTTTCCTGTTATAAATGTAACTAAAGGGTGTGAAACATGACACAAAATCCTAGGTCCTTTTGACATTTTTTTTCGTTGTTTTGTGTTACCCAGGCAACTATTTTATACATCTTACTCGATCTAAATGAATCCATGCAAACGAGTCATGACTCACTAACAAAACACCGAGAAATAATTCACTGTATGCTCTGGATTACATTAATCGATTTATGTGGTCACAGAATTGGTGGGTCTTTCAATACAAATCGATAATTCAGTTTTGAACAACAGGGGGCGCTTTTTTCCAAACCAAAATTACACAAAACATAAAACCCGTCTTTTGGTATAGTTTGCAACTACCTCAAAAATCATGTTCTCTGTGTTTTTATTCCTTTTTATTTGTGAGGTTTTTTTACTTCTGAAGCGGCTTGCTTTGAATACATTTTCTTTTTGGTGTTTGACATTTGACTAGCTGTAGCCCAGTGGTTAGGGTACAGGACTAGTAATCTGAAGGATGCCGGTTCAAACTTCACCTCTGTCAGGTTAATGCGGTTGGGCTCTTGAGCAAGGCCCTTAACCATCATTGCTCAGTCTGTATACTATAAATATACAGTAAGTTGCTTTGGATGAAGGCGTCAGCTAAATGCTGAAAATGTAAACGTACTTCCAATTCATCATAGAAAATAAAATAAATTGAATGTATTATTATTTCATTACATTGTTCGTTCTCATTTTTGCATCATACGCGTTTTAATCCACTTTAGTTCTCCGTTTACCCCTCGACATCGAAACCATGTGATTTTTTTTTAATCTTCTGTTCTTAAGAAACAGCTCGTTTTGTTGAGTATACACCCAGGCCAGTAGCAAAATGAACTCACTTTCGTTCTTTGTTCTTTTTAACTTGTAGTGTTTGTTGATTTTGAGGTTAGAAGATCAGTCAAGCTTCCGTGTTGAGCGAAAAAGTGAATAAAATAAACTGAGTAACCTTTTTCATGTGATTACACAGTCAGTTAAACACATCAGATATTCAAACCATTATGTGATTAAAACATTCTGGCAACTGACAGGGTGTTTGCTAACACTTAGCCCAGCAGCCGATAGTTAGCATGTAATATAGCACCTAATATAGATAACTGTCTAATAATTATAGAATATCTTGTTCTTTTGTTAAAATTAAATATGCTGCTGATGGTATCTTGATGTTAATTAGGATGGAGAAGCTTGTTTAAAAGAAATCTGAGTAAAACAAATAACTAGCTTTTCGCTAACTAGACTATGAATTCCTTGTACAGCTTTTCCAGTCTCAGCACTTCAGTGTTAATACAGTCATGTTATATTTGGATGTTGGATTATTTACTGTTCACACAAAGCCCTGAATGATGTTCTTACTTTCAAATGTGTGGGTGTGTCTCTGTTGACTCTTGTAACCAAACCCAATTCTATACAGTTGAGAGTAGTATAGTATTTTCCCACAGTATGTTTTAGGTTTCGGGTGTATGCAGTTATTAGTTGACTCTGTGCCACAATGTAAACCTTTTATACCGACTGACATGATTCAGACCGAGATTAGAACAAATATACTCTACATATCCCTGTAAATAAGCCTTAAAATCATTAATTCTCATCCCTTTTAGCTGGTCTGCACTTTCCCAGAACAGTAAAAACAGCTGATCTTGCATTTTGTATGTCATCAATAAAAACATATATTAAATGAGGCTGTGTCAGTGCATTTTTGAGTAATAGTAATAATAATATGACTTAGATATCGACCAAAGTGTGGGCTGCACTTACATGTGTTTTAAGCCACAAATGATTCATGGACATCTTTTTTTTTTTTAATTAACCCTGCTATAGTTGTGTGAAAAAACCCAACCCAACCCCCAGCCACAGACATGAATAAAAGTGATCATGGTGATGTGTACAGAATGTAAAAATGCAACAAAAGTTTCATTAAACAAAGATTTAAAGTGAAAATGTCTAGTCTTCTTGGCTAATTATTCAACTTGGAGCAACATTTGCACTGATAACCTTTATTAAGCAATTTGTGTAATTGTGTAACTAGCTTCTCACACCTCTCTTGGGGAATCTTCTCTCATTATTCACGTTGAAAATCTTCCAGCTCATTGAGCTTTTGTGCCATATTCAAATTCCTTTAATCAGATTTTATAATATAAGAAGTTTACAGAGGCTATTCCAAAAATATATATATTTCAGAACTGATTTCTTTACCAAACACTGATTCATTAAAATGTCCTCAGGAGAACAGTTTTACTAAAAAAGATAAAAAAGAATACATAGAAATTGTAATAAAATATATAAAATCTGTCTGGTTAGCCACCACTCTGTTCTTGGAAGAGAGGCGATAGGTCTGATTAATTGGACATAAGGCAGGAAACCCCCCAGACTGGTCACCAGTCCATGACATTAATCTAAGAATTATTATAACTTAAGTACATTTTCAAAAATGTGTTTCTGACCATGAAGGACGTCAAATTGAAGCCACATTGAAAACCAAAGTGCA
>JAYDZF010000018.1:14158354-14178927 GCA_034509105.1 Microcambeva barbata | reverse complement strand
TCATTGAATGCAATCAGGAATTCCCGGCAGCAGAAGACAAATTGACCTCACTAAATCAGGAGGAAAAAACAACAAAAAATTGTTAATGTGAAGCATCAATCATCTTGTGAGATATAAACAAAGCACCAGTGAAGTCATACATTATAGTGCTTGTCAAGTTTTGAACCATAAATTTATTCAATGGGTGGATAGTTGGTTGAGGAAATATTTTTATTGAGGCTGTTCTTCTCAAAGAGCTCTGTTCTTCAGTGTGGTAGAAGTACACAGACTGCAGGGCAAATTCATGATGAAAAAGCCTGTAATAATACCCCGTCTATCCTTTCTCTGTCATTCATTACCCAGTTTTGATTCGACTGTCTCCAATTGTGTATTCTTGTTTCATTATTATGTCTGGCTCCCTTTAGTACTCGTTTATTTTGTCTGGTATTGCTCCGTTTCAGCGATATCAAAGTGAATATATTCATGTACCTGTTGCAGGATCTTCGGGAGGAGTGCATCAAGCTGAAAATGCGAGTGTTTGATTTGGAGAGGCAGAACAGAACACTGTGTGAACTTCTTCAAGAGAAAATGCACAATCAGTCATGTGTTCATCAGCAGGTGAATAATAATAATAATAGTAATAAATGTCGCAAAAACATGTTACTCATACATGCTAGGTTCTTGTTTGTAGATTAGGTTTTTTATTTGACACAATAAAAGGGGTCCCAGAGAAAAAAATATCAATTAAATAAACACATTTTAAACACACAGTGTTCAGGGACACAATCTTGGGTGTGTTCGAAAATCTAGTGAGCCACCTTGCTCTTGTCTCAATCAGTAAAGAGAATTCTAGTAAGTCATCAAAGTCAGGTAAGCTAACAGTTAGCATAGCACCATGCCATTTAAGTCGATGGGATGCGATGGCACTGTATGCAAGCATGTCTATTTATAGTCAAAATAATCTTTACAAAAAATAAGCAGTAATAATTGATTGATGTGTTAGTTTTTGTGAGCCCTCAGGTTTTAAAATAAGTTTCCATGATTTGTGAGTTGTATTGTTTTACTATTTTAAATCATTTGTGTGTCATAAATAATTGAAAAATGTGTTTTCCCTAAATAAACCCTTTTCTAGATCACACAAAAATCATTTCAGATAGTGTGTCATCTCTCAGCTTGTCTGTTTTGCTCTGCAATTGAGCAAAATGTGCACAGCAAAGATTTGTAAATCAGATATGTACATTCCAGGTACTAAGGGCAATTTAATTAGCATGAATTCATTTCAAGACACTTTTTTACTACAGACTGGGTCCTGCTTGGAACACATTTCTGAGCTACAGCACACGGAAGCCAGCAAACTGTTTGAGACTCAAAGAAATGCACAAGCCAAGGTAAAACACTGCCCACAGAAATTGGTCTTTGTATAAACACACGTAAACATCCAGGACACTTCGGTCCATTTTGTACTTTGTCAACAATTTTTCTGACATGCAACATACATCTACAAATTTATCATGAAAACAATTTTTCATTAATATGCACATTGTGTTCTATAGGGCAATGGGGAGTGTGCACAAAATAGCTTTCCCGAAGCCCAAAGCACCACCACCTCCATGGACGCCTTATCTCCTTTCCTAAAAAAGAAAGCACACATTTTGGAGGTGTTGCGCAAGCTAGAGGAGACAGACCCTCTACGGTACCACCGTTCCCCGGGCATCTCCTCTCTTTGTGAATATAGCCAAGCCCTCGTGTCCAAGGACGCCGTATTGGCCTGCCGAGACAACCTACCCAGGTGTAATGCGGCTAAAACTCACTGTCCACATTCCTGTACAGAAGTCTGCGTCTGCATCAACAGCGGAGAACACAACAGCGTGAAGTGTGGGAGCTGTAACACGTGTCTGATTTTATCCAATAAGGATGCGATCAGTCTGGCTAACAGCAGCCATAGTTGCTGTCCTTCAAATTCTATTACTCTCGACAACCTCAATCTGGCGCCACCGGACTTAAGTAAGAAGAAAGACTCTCAGAGCAATGCAAAGCCGATCACGGGAACTAGCGAACTTAAAGCTGTCAGGAGGTCGGCCGATCTGTCTGTTCCTGCAGTAGAGCAAGATCTTGAGCTTGTACAACCAACAGAAGTACCAGATCTTAGCCTGTCTGTGGCTGAAAGAGATCTTGATAAAGGGCCTGATAATACACCAGCTAATTCCCTTGCACTATTAGAAAGAGAGATGGACAAAAATCGAATTTCAGATGGTCTGATGGATCAAAAATCGGACAGGTCAAGTGGAAGCATCTCTGATGAACTGAGTCATGGGAGTACAAAGGATTCAAGTCTTCAGAAGGACTTTAAGCACTTAAAAATGGCACCATTGCAGCACCTTGAAAAAGTCACAAGTTGTGACGAGATTTTGCAAGATGACCCTGCTGTCAATCCCAAAACCTCAAAGCTTCCAACTCTTGGTCTTAAGGACAGTCTGCAGGATCCATATCCCGAGATTGAAAGCAGTGAACTGGTCCACAAAGGGCTGTTGTTTTCTCCCAATGAGAACCACACTGCCTCAAAAGTTTTAGATGAAATCTGCATCCCTGTGAAAGAGACCACAATAGATGACTTTCAGTCTGACGAATCCAAGCTTGTAAATCCAAACCAAGTATGCCTGAGAGAAGTCAAGGCCTCCCCATCTAAATTGCTAAAGTTCCTCAAGATTCCCACCCTTGTGGAGCGTGTCCCAGCATCTAACCCTTCCCGCCTCAGTCCTCAGCTCACCCGTAGTTCGAAGATCCCTTGTCGTAGCAATAACTATGAATTGCATCAATCGCCGGTTGCAACCCGGAAAGCCACCACAGCAGAAAGACAGAAACAACTCCCGGCTCCTAAATCTGAGTCTTACCCCTCTGCACATTCTGCCCCGACGTCTCCACCACAGCCTGACGAACCCCCTCCAGTCACCCCGAAGGAACTAAGCTGTGGCATCCCTAAGAGTCGATTGAGCAAACCTACACAAATTGCTCCCCTACAAAAAACTCCCAAGAAAATACCACACTACGAAAATCTCTCGGATCCCTCTGTGTGCCGCAGCCCGGATATTTCCCAGGTTCTCGGAGAGGTCAGCTCCGCTCTACGTCACGCCAGCTCGAACACAGAAAGAGTCAAAGCAAAGCAAGGAAACTTTGGCCTAGAGAGGCCTACAAGTCTCAGATCTCCAAAGGACAGTTCACTAGGTTCCGACTTCTCAGACCAAGAAGAAAGCCCAGATAGCCCTGTCTGGCACAAGCAGGCCAACCATCGCAGTCTGCCCTGTCACTCATCCTCACAGAAGTCACAGCTGGGTGGTATACGTTCCAGAAGCCAAGAGAAGAATGAGCTAACAAAAGAGCAGACACCGATCACAGGCTCGCCCCTTAAAAGGATCGACCCACCACCAATTCCCAAGAAAACGGGCGTAGGTAGACACTCGGGCGAATCCAGTCATTCTTTTAAAGACAGACTGGCTGCACTTGGAAAGTTAAGGAACCCAGATGAACCAACAGCAAGTTCCCAGCAAGCTGACACTAAAGAAGTGCCTCTACAAACCAGTGACAAGAGCAAAACTACCCACAGGAGCTCTGACTGTAAAACTGAAGAACATAGACTGTCAAAGAATACAGATATAGTTGAAGAGAAGTCATTTGTCTTAGGATTTGTGGATAGTGGGATCTCCAAACATAATCAGTTACAGCTTGTCGACCAAGCAGTGAAATCTTTACCTGCGATCTCAAAACTTGAACCAGAGTCACCTGTCACAAAACCAGAAAGCCCGAAGTCCAAAATGACCCCGCCATCTGCAAATTTAGAAGCCGCACAAGCCCTACGAAGCTATGCTAAAAGTACATCACACAGTTTCTCATACGGTGGAAAGAACATTCCCAGTCCCCACAGTAGTAGCCCTAACAAGATACCCTTAAAATCACCAACGAGAACTGTACCACCAGCTTTGAGTCGAGATGTGAAGCCTGCTCAGGAGATACCACGATACCTTTCTAAATCTGAGGACAGAAGCCAAGCTCGGAACAGTAAGAAAAAACCCTCAGCTGGCGACAGCCTTCCTCCACCACCTCCAAAGCCAAGCGAGTCAGTAGAGGAAAAGAGACACTCTATACCCAGCCCTCAATCCGCCATTGAGCAAAAGGTAATGAAGGGTATTGAGGAAAATATGCTGAAACTTCAAGAACAAGACAAGAGTCAAGTACCAGAGGTTAAACAGAAAGCTTCCAGTGGGATCGCCAACTGGTTCGGCTTAAGGAAAAGCAAGTTGCCAGCTCTTAGTCGCAAACCAGAGGCATCAAAAAGTAAAGAGGATAAAAAGGAATGGAAGCTGAATATGGGCAAGGATTCCAAAGTGCCTACTAAAAAGCCGGAGAGTGAAAGCTTAAACATATCCATGCTGATGGAAAAAGCAGAGGGACTGCACAAAGCCCTGGAGGAGGAACGGGCTTACGTAAACGGCGTGGCTTTGGATCGGCAGGGAAAGGGACATTCCTGTGAGGTGGTGATGGACCAGGCCCAAGGACAGCTATCAGTCATGTACAGGGGAGTGCCATCAGATAACTTCATGCAGCAGCTGCTGAACCGGTGAGCATGTCACAGCAAATTTTTACACATAGCTATCTAACACGCATTACCTTTTGCATACAGCTTTCTCACTTACTCATACATTCCTGCATTCACACCCACACACAGTGTGTGCTTAATGATATGTTTTACATTGTGAAATCATGTGACGTTTTGGTCTGTTAAAGGGTGGATGGAAAAGATGTCGGAGGCATCGGCGTCACCCATCGACGCCTGTCGTTCGACTGTAATACAAGACCCGTCTTCGGCCATCACAGCACCAGTACTATCGGCCAGACCAGAAGCAGCGAGGACATGGAAAAGGTAGGAATGTTTCAGGACTGTTTTCTGTTTGGGTCGCATTGTGGCCTCAGGCAGAACGATCTAGGGTTTTCTGTGTGTGCAGTTTGCATGTTCTCTCTGTGTCCATGAGGGTTTCCCCTGGAAGCTCCAATTTTCTCCCACGGCCCCAAAACAAGCAGTCAGGTTTTTGGAGACACTAATTTGTCCCATAGATAAATGGGTGTGTAGGTGCCTTGCAATGGTCTGGAGCCCCTTCCAGGCAATTTCTGGGTGTTTTGCGCCCCAATAAAAGCTGGGATTGGCTCCAGCCTGCTCCCTGATTCTGATTTGAAAAGAAAGTAAGAGTTCTCTATTTACTACCAAACGTTTCAAATTCTGACAGTCCTTATTTGTTTCAGACTGCTTCAATGATGAGTAAAGTAGATGGTGTATCGGACGAGAACCTGGCTGACCTGATTCATCATGAACACTTTGCAGGTCAGCATGGTGACCACAGTTCTGTCCCACACAAAGATGACAGATGTGTTGAATATGTTCATGCCAGATTGTACAAACAGGTTTTTATTGGTTATGAGTTATATAGACGCAAACAAGTTCTGTTGCTCAGTTTTTCCTGTGAGTATCACAAGAAGTGACACCCTCAGAGCGGTGAATGCACATGAAATTCCTGTGTATGACGTTTGATCTTTAGATTTTTCAGATAGTAGATTGGCATGCAGGGTTTTCCGGAAGAGCTCAACTCATCACATACCTGAACAGAGTAAATTGGTTAGCATAAAGGATAAATAAATGACATATGTATATAAGATGTATATGACTAAAAGTTATACCAAGCAGTGGTAACTAGCCACTAAGATGCATTGTTGTGTCTTAAGCCCGGTTAAATAGGGAGGGTTGCATTAGGAAGGGCATCCATTGTAAAAACTATGTTATATCCATAACACAGACCACGAGCCACTATGGTACCAGTCCATCAGAAGTTCAGTTCAAAATTTTAAAACTGATATACTATATTCATACATAACCATTTAAGGATATCTATTTTAACCCGTTTTCATTGTTTTAAAACTGTCAGATCTATAGAACTGTTTTATTTCAGATCTGTGTAAGGATAAGTATTTTTATTAACTGTTGATTTATTTGAGAGGTTAAAGTAAATCACTTGCCAGATCAGTCTGTATCCTCCCACATTTCACGTGTTTCATATTTATTTAACTTGGCTCGTCTTCAACTTATTTCCTCCAGGCTCTGGAATCTCCACACATACTTTGGACAGTGGTATTGGCACGTTCCCACTCCCCGACTACAGTGCAAACACGGGTTGTAAAAGCATCCCCAAAGGGAAGGCCCAGGCGGACCACGATACTTCTTTTCCTCAGGGAAGACATGGCTCAGGTATGAAAATTCCCCACAAGGCCTGGACTCTGGAGAGAGAGCTGTCATCATTGGAAGAAGACTACATCATGGGTCAAGAAATGCACGGGGCTGCGTTGGAAGGCGTGACGGAACACGGCCACATTGCTGCCTTGGGCCTTGAAGGTACTGCTTTACATACCTGTGTCATTTGGACCTCAAAATTGTATTCTTAGAATTCAATTTAGGTGTATTAAATAATATTATGCCTTGCACCCAGTGGGGAGCTGGGATGGGCTCCAGCATCCCTCCCCGACCCTAATTAGGATAAAGGGAAAGACAATGAATAAATGAATAAATAATATTATAAAATATGGCGGCACATGATTATAAGTGATTATTAAGTTAAGTGATTATACTTTGAGGATCAAAGATAACCCTCGATCAGTCTTAGAATAACAGCTATACAGATGGTAAATAATAAGTACATTGTGTTAAACCCAGTTTTTATATGCTTGTTGACTGTTGCTGTTAGTTTTTACCTTTTACCTTTTGTGCTTCCAGGAGCTGATGTTTGTGGTGGACCCATAAGATCTGGTCCCACAAAAAACTGGACATTCCCCAACATTAAAGGATCCACAGAATCGGCTGATGGTTACAATGGAGTAGAAGCGTGTTTAGAATCAGTAACACAGAAGAGCTCATTTAGGAGGGTGAGTTTCTTTTCTTACGCACCTCATTGTTTCAAAACTCCACTCTGCCATAGTGGGTGGTGCACCTACGTGATCAGCTATTGGCTGCTGTTCATATAGGATGGGGAAAGCTGGATAGGGACTCCTCATAACTGATACAATTACGATCTCTGATTGATGGCATCATATGTACTCATCTTGTACAAGTGAAAGGATGTATGGGAGTGTGTCAGTCCATTCTCCACAATCAGGGCAGGGGTCAGCATCAGTAGAGAGGAATCATAATGCAATTGGGTTCAATTTGATACATCTGAGAAATGGATAATGGTAGTAATCAGCAGGTCACTGGTTCCTCCACCTATCTCTGTTAAGCTGATACTAATGTGCCCTTGAGAAAAATCCATTACTCTCAGTTGCTCAGTTGTAATTGGTCACAAATGTAAGTTGCTTTGGATATGTGTGAATGTTTGTTTCCTTGTTTATGATTAATTTGTCATTGTTTACAATGTTAATGCCGAGCTGCAGTAAAATCACTTTTTGTGTTTAGCGCACCAAGACCAGCGATGCTGTGATGAGCCTCGACAGCGACCCCAGAAGCCTCCCACAGCCGGCACACCTGCGTCGGAGTAAAATCCGTCCTCCTCTCAATCCAGATGTGGTCAGGGATCCGAGCCTGGAACTAGTCAGAGACAAGCCTGATGATGCTCTTTCACCTGGTCACCCTCAAGTCTTAGAGACCCCCGAGTCCCTCAGTGACTCACTCTATGACAGCCTGTCTTCTTGTGGTAGCCAGGGCTGAGAGGAATACTGGACTGACTACCGGCTGGTACCTAACTCTTCTATACCTTGATGACATGGGGCTGGGATTTTTTTTTCATAGGTCAACGTTCACTTGCAATACACCGACCGTTTAACAGCAGCAGATCAAATTCAGTGTTTGTGCAAGATTCAAGAAATTATATCTAGCCAAGAATTTGTACCAGACAAAACCAGCAAGTGGGTGTGTAGTGGGTCTGAGTGAATTTCTGTCCTCTTGTCGTTTAAAAGTGTCATTTCACCACATTTGTTCTCTTTTACGTGGTAGAAAAATAGATCTCATTACATTTTGTCCTTGTGTTCGGCGTTCAAATCCATGACAAGTCTTCCTTATCTTTCTGAATGTTTTCATGTTCTCGACGTCAGTGCACGTTCTGTTCACACTGTGTAAAGTAATTCAAAGTGAAAAGTGTATATGTATGTGATTTCATTCATAATTTAATATGCATATTTTATGTAAAAAGTTTTGAAAAGTAAAAAGAAAGAAAAAACATCAATTTGTGTACAATTTGATTTCTATTGAATTCATTACGTTAGGTGTGAACTTCTAGCAATAATCAAGTTCTATCCGTGTGTGATAGTGCTACAGTGTTTTACCGTAAATTCTACTTTACGGATATTTATTTATTTCGTTTTTCGTTACATGGTTAGACAAGACCATAATTAGCTGGTTACTTTCTGTTCTTTGTAAATTTGTTCCTGTGCCTGTTTTGTTTTCCTTAATAAGTTTATCTGTACTTGTTTATCACTATTCTGTAGTATTAAGTAAATGTCTACACATCACAAGTTCATCCACACAAGCAGTTTTTAACATGCCTTTTTGTTTAAATATCGTTGGCTTTCCCAATTTCTTAGGTAGGAAGTGTATGGGTTTCCTCGATGCTACTATAACTGCGACCTCTGCTGGAAGGAGCAGAATATTGCATAGCAAATAGATTATTTAGTCTGCATGCAATGCAATGAAATTGTAAAACTGAGCAGCAGGGACTGTAAAGTATCAGATGGGTTTTGTGGGTTTGTATTAGTCTGTGGCTCTTCTTGGTCAGGGCAAAGATCTGCAGCAGTAGAGGGAGGTAAAATCAGTGAATTGAAAATTGGATAGATTGGAAGGGAAATTGTGCAAATTGAATAACAAAGCCAACATGAAAATCTGTATAAATAGCTACTCGGTGTACGTACAGCAGGACTACATGTTTTCATACACTTAAGCTCCAAGTTTTTGTTTCTGTTTTAGTAATTTGCACAAGCAGTCCTGTTCATAGTGCTCTGTTACAGTTTAGTCAAATTCCACTCTTCTAAATTTCTACTAGAGGTTTAATATCAAGTGGAGATGAAAGTCTTAAAATGTATTAAAAATACAGAAAATCTCACAACATGGTTGCAGACTCTGAGAACAAGTCTGCTGATACAGCATCATATCTGTGACTTAGATTCTGTTCAAGAAATTTTTAAGTTCTTAGTTCTACTCAGTTACCAGCCTTACTTGAACCTCACTTACATTGACCTCACTACTAGTGCGGAGTGATTTATCTTCTTTAGAAACTGTAGCAGTTGATTTAGAAAACGTAGCTGCTAATTACACATTCATTAAGGAAACTATCTAAAAGATGTTACACTCTTGATGCAGTTCCAGTGAACAAATCAGCCGGAATAAGCCAATCAAAGTTGTCCATTTAGAAAAACTTTTGAAATTCAGTGTTCTTACTTTGATTCATGACTTCACTCTGTGATTCCTCAGTACAATTACACAAATATGTGGCTGTATTTTTTTCTGTTACACCCATGAAGCACATTCCAATCAAGTGTTTTAATGACCTGTTTAACATGGAGCTAATGTTGATGCTGAATTTAATAGAAAAACTGCAGCTTTTTCAAATCTAAATGTAAATTGTACAATTTATAAAAATATTCAGGTTCCTTTTTACCAGGTGGATTAAATTATTTCATGTGCTGTTTTTATTTAAAAACGTTATTAATAACAGCCCATATGGCACCAGACGTTTTCTTTGTTCATGGCCATTCACCTGTCACTGAAATTTCTCTGTTTTTGTGTATTAGATTCCCAAATGGCCTGTAGAGGTTATTGCATTTATTATTCCATTTGTTCTGTTCTTTTTTCTATTAGTTTGCTCTGTTTACAAAAGAAACTATGATGAATCTGTTAATATATCTGTAAACTTTTTTAATATTACGGTGCTGTTTTTGTTTTCACTGATCTCTACAGAAGCCATAAAGTTGTTTTGCATAATAATCTTTCTAAGCAAATGCCATCACTCATGCAAATAAAATGTTTTTATGAAGTTTTTAGCATTTAGTTGCATTTTATTGTCAAGAACAGTACATTGCTTCTTGCTCTCAGTTGATTAAAACAATCAATTGCTGTAGACACACGTCGGCAGTAGAATGTAGTATACTGAATAAATCAGTCTGGTACCTTTCAGAATAGTCATCTCCTACATGCTTATCCTGCTAGAGATGGGACAAGAGATTATGCTTAAATAAAAGGTTTTAAGTTTTGTTTAACGTTGACTGGTCTGGAGTTCAGGTTGAAAAAAAGATCATCTTGTTCATTTGATCCATCACACGGTTTTGGCCTTCTCTTTTGACATTTATTTTAGCATTTAACTGACACCTTTATCCAAGTCACCGTTATTAATCATGCTTTGAACAATTGAGGGTTAAGGGCCTTGCTCAAGGGCGGCAGCAGCAACCTGGATGTGGCAGGGCTTGAACCACTGACTTTCGGATTATTACTCCAATGCCTTAACCACTAGGCTACAGCTTGCCCTAGACAAAGCCAATCGCATTACCTGTGTACACGTCTGACCAGCACCACTGAGATTTGAAAAAGCCTCTTAGCAGTGATGGGCTAGTGTAATCTAGCAATGCATCACCCAAGCAGTTTAGTAAGCGTCTATACATTACGATTATTTTCTTTGGGCAATGAACTTACTATAGAGAAAATCTATAGGGGCTTTTATGTTGGCATTTAATGGTTTAACATAGTATTATATTACATTACGTACACATTACCAGAGGTGGAAAGAGTAGTAAAATATTTCCTCTTTGTAATAGTACTAGTAAGGTAAGTAAAACTCAAGTAAAAAGTAACTCAGTCAAAATCTTCTCAGAGTAAACGTTACTTATTTACTTTTTACCAGAATACAGTAGTTTTAATTTAAATATAATAGTCATTTAGTGCACCCCATTCTATAAAGCATGTTCAAACAGTAAAACCCAGTCGTAAAGTAAAACTACTGGTTGTAAAATCTACTTTAAAAGTACAATTACTCAAATAACTACTAAATTACAGCTATGCCAATAAATGTAATTCGTTGCTTTCCACATCTGCATATTGCATAGTATACACAAACCATACTGAAAGATGTGTTTCAAAACACAATAGACAGCACCTAATGGAATAAAAAGGAGAATACTGCTGCTTCTTTTAAAAGAACAAAACAAGCATATTGTGATGAATGTGTGAATTATTTCTCGTATTTTATGAAGTATAACATTGCTGGTATTAAAGCAGTAGGTTTATTGTGCTCATATTCACTGTTCTGCTTTCTCTGCTTTAGTGTTTGAGTTAATATACAGACACTGTTGCAGTGTAGCCACGTTGTTTATTTAATGTTTATTTACTATATTAGTAGTCAATTAGCAACTGGACAAGTCACCTCAGGAAAGAGCCACATGATGGCGCAAAAATACCACAAACATTCGGACATAGAACGGTTCGTTTGCCTTTTATTAGCAAATACAAATGATTATTTTCGTACATAGAAATAATTGCAATCGATTATTTCAGTTTACTACGTAAATATATAATATACGAAGTAAACGAATGATTTGAATCTGAGTCGGTTTAGTGATTCAATATGTTATTTCCATTTGCTCATAGATCACACGTGTCTGTGACGTCACCGACCCGAAACTGTACTAGCAGAGACAATTAAGGTTTTTATTTTTATTGTTTTATAGTAGTGGCAGCTGGTCAATGAGAACATGAGAGGAAACCATTCCGAGACCGCCTTTGCAAGGATGCCAGGGAGCGTTATATGATCAGCTGTATGTGACCAACGTTGAACCTCTCCGTTGGAAAAGCGAGCATGTGGATGCGGTAAATGTTTGTATTGCTCTTTGTTCATTTTGTACAAACAGTGCAACTATAGTATATATTGAATTTTTACAAACCTGTTTACACGCGCACTTATCGTCGGAAAAAAACAGATAATGCATAACCCATTTAATATTCCATGGTTTGGATCGGTGTCCTTGGTATAACCAGTAAATCAGCCATCAATCTCTGTGTGGAACTCTTATATTCAGTTAAATAATACATCATTTCATAAAGTTTTTGAATGCTTTATACTGCCCGTGCAAAAATGTGGTTCATTCTATGGCGATAATACTGAAAATTATACTTATGTAATGCCCGAACACACCTCACGTCCTTAGCGCATCCTACGCAAATTCACGAAAGTACCATTTAAGTCGGTCAATTTTGTGAATTGGAGCATGCGTAGTAAGACTCGTTTTATCTGCGCATGCGTAGTGAGGCCCCCTTTTCTGTGTTTATGCTAAGTGCGCGCTTCTTTTGACGCTGTGCTTATAAATGTGAACAGAACAGCATCCGGTTTCTTTATTTTAAACACATATTCGGCCAATATTAAAATGTCATATTCATCCAGCAAACGCATCTATGATTTAGCCATTTGGTGGCATGAAAAGCGTGAAAGTTAAGCACCCAGAAAGGAGCTAACACTAGCGACAAGTACAGTGTAAACAAGTCAATGTTTTCCTAGCAGTCTAAATCCGACATTAATTTTTGAAGTCGTATTTTACTATGTCATGTTGATTTTCACTTGAACATTTGTAAAGTTTTTGTTTTAATACTGAAACGTCAAGCGCACATTTAAATTATGTATTAAGAAATTCGTAATGATGAGCTTTAACACAAGAGCACACTTGTATACATCTGGGTCCAAAAGATTACACAAAGCTTTTTTTCAGAGGTTTATTGATGGTTTTCTAGAAAATTCTATTTCGTTTAAATAATGGCGACTGTAGTGTGTATGTTTAGGGCCAAGTTCAAAAAAGCTCTCTGGATACTCTTTAGACCACAGTTGGTCCAATCCATCAGTCTGATCTGGAAGATAAGAGACAATCGCATTAGCATTAACACTGATATATGCTAAATATAAAGTAACATCACACTCTGTCGCCTCAAAGCAAGAAGGCCTGGGTTTGATCCCCGGTGAGGCAGTCCAGGTCCTTTATGTGTAGAGTTTGCATGTTCTCCCTGTGTCTGTGTGGGTTTATTCCGGGTGTTCCGGTTTTCTCCCACAGTCCAAAACATGCAAATGAGGTCAACTGTATTTAAAAAATGTATATTAAAAATGTGTCCAGTACTATATTTGATATGTTCTTGTGAACCAATGAAATAACTACCATATGTTAAGATAAGATGTTAAAATACCAATAAAAACAAATAACACAAAACCACATTGTGTGATTAACACATCTAAACAAACATCCAGACGTGTGGGTCTTCCTCTTCTGATGCTTGCAGCTTCCTCATGACACAAGTAATCAAGAATAGGCCGGCTAGCAAGAAGAAACCTATCCTGGATTACTTGAACCAAGCAGAAGCCAAAATCCTTGAAGAGGACAGTCGCAAAAACAAAACGAATGCTCAATTAGTTGGCCCTGTAATACATTGACAGATACATTTTCACTACAATAGGGGGCGCACGTTGTCCACAATTTCGTTTGGAAAAACAAGTTCACTGTAGCGTTCAAACAACCAATCACCATTCTTCATAGCACACACACATTGGCATCTTCTAACAGTCTTTAATGAGGGAATAAATTGTAGTGGATGGAAAGTTAACTGTCACTAATAAAGATCTTTGCAAAGCAAAGTGTTCATAGGACACATCTCATTACTTCAGAAATGAGCTGCATTTTAGATTTAATCTTTTATTTACAGAGAGACAAGTATAAATAATACACCCAACAATCACTTTATTAGGTACACATATTGGACTTGTTGGTATATAAACACTGACTAGACAGTTTGTTCCACACCAAACTCATCCAACTACGTTTTATGGAGCTTGCTTTGTGCTCAGTTGCACAGCCATGTTAGCACGGATTGACATTCCCTGATTTTTTTGTATACATTAAGGTGAAGCTTAAACTTCTGAACTTCAAAATTAAAAAAGGTCCACATACATTTAACCTTATTCTGTACAGTACTTCCGTCATATGGGGTGTACAGTGATGTTAGGCTTTAATAACGAGTTTTGTATTTTAATTTACATACATTTTTATGAATGGTACTGATTCCACAGAATGATTCACACATTTTTAAGTAATATCATCTACAGCAGTTTATTTACTGTTGTATAATAGCCACATGAGTTGGAACTATATTTCTGGACATTTTTGATGTATTAAGAACCTCATTCATCAACATTTCAATCCTATGAATGTCCTGTACATATTACAGTATTGACAATAAAGCAGACATTGACTTTAGACCTTTTTAATGTTATGAAATCTTACTACTTGGCTGGTGACATCCAAACATCATAGAACTTGTAGCACATGGGTATTGCGAGCCGGTTTGAATCTCGTCTCCAGTCAGTGAGCAGATTCACATGTTCTTGCTGTCTGTGTGGGCCCCTAAAACACACACACACACACATAATAGATTGGCTACTTTTGCTTTGCATGTAGGAGAAAATTCATTGTGTGAAATACATTGTTATGGTCCCTGAATGAATGACTTAATAAGCATGATCTGGATATCATTCATTGTAAGTGTTATTTTATTCTATTTTTTGAAAAGAATTACCCTACACAAAGGAAGTTTATCATACATGAGATGTGTGTCCTTCAGTACTGTATTATACGTTCACTTTTCTGTTCACTTTTTTGCACAAGCAAAAATGTACTCCTAAAAAAGTATGCATAATAGCTAAGCAGAGAAGCAACGCAGTCATTAGTACAAATTGTGTCATTAGGCAGATGGTGCTCTCTAGTTGCCAGCTGTGATTGGTGACAGAAAATGAATAAAATATGAAATTATGGAAAGATATTGTCTATGCTGATCACCCTCCATCAGATGAAATGTGTTAGAAGTGTAAACCTCTGAACAGTCTTACCTCACTCTTTGTCCTGTCATCCTCAGGCGCACTCAGGGCATCATGGGTCGGAGTGAAATCTTATTTTAACAGCCTCATTGAGGAATTTTTCACCTGTCGGATAGAAACGAGGCAAATGAAACATTGCAAACATATTCTATCATGAAGTTGAACATAGATGTGTTTCATTTTGTCCAAAGAATTCTTGTGGTAAGCGTTATGGGAATTTGTGTCAATCTATTCAAGCATTCATGAGATGTAGTAGGGTGGGATACTAAAAATTGTAGGCTTTGCATGTTTATATGTTTAAACCTGAACTCACTACAGATATAACAGTTTGTAATTGATGTTTTTCATCATAAACTACTTTAACTTTCAGTTTGCTTAAGACACTTTTATGATTGACCGATCAATTATGTTCAGTTTAATATAGTTAATGAAACATTTAAATGTAAACGTTGTGTTCTGAGTTGCTAAAACAGCCCCATGCTTATCCTACATAAAAATAAATTGTAAATAACTGAGTAATAGTTGCATAGTGGTTAAGGTACTGGATCAATAATGAAAAGGTTAATCCTCAATTCTAGATGTCACTATGAGAGTATTTTAAGTAATAGTGGCTATACCTAGCACCTAATATATGTAATATTAAATGTGTACTGTAAATAAACTTTCCCATCTACACGCTTGTGAAAGCCCACCTCAGTTCGCCTTTCCTACAGTGGCGCTTAACATTTGTCTGTGGTTACAATAGTACACAGATCTTAACAGAGGATTTCGCTGTGGGTTTTGCTGGCCATCCGTGCAATAAATCTAAAAATAAATCCTGATAATGTAGACTCCTCTCAAATCCCACCACTACCAACATGCCACTGCTGTGCCTCTAAACAAGGCTCTGAATGGCTTGCATTGTATTTGGTCACAACTGTGAATCGCTCGGGCTGAAAGCATCTGTTTACAACCATCAATGAAAATGCTTTTGACATACAGTTAGCCTATACAAATAGTGACTTATGCTAGATTGGGGAGGGTTTTAAAATTTGGCAGATGGATAAACTAAAATTAAATTTTACTTGAAGAGTGAATTTGTGTAGAAGTAATGGATCCGACTTCAGTAAAGGTGGGTAGTTTTGTAAATATTCAACTGACCAAATCAAACATCTTGGTTTGCACAACAATGCTCTAGATAAATCCACACCATTTTGGAAATGCCTATTTTTGTTTTAAGGATTAAAACAAGGATGATCATGAACGATAATCGTCCAAGGATGTTTGGGAACTGTAGTATGTAACACACCTAGCAACATCTCAACAAACCTCAAACAATCATGTTATGTTCTTAACCAAATGTTAAACCTTTAGCCTGTCAATGGTTACGTGATGATTTTCTTTTGTGTCCCGCTCTGGTTGTTTTGTCAGAACTCGAGGACGCCTCTTTTCATCAGGAAAATAAAATCTCTGGGTTTGGAGCTCTAAAAATCTGTTTTAAATGAGTCTGCTGGCCCTAACCGGTGTATGTTATATAATGTGGAGGGTGGGGAAAGCCACACATGTAGCTTTAGTCCAAGGCCTATAAAACACAAAGGCATACACCACCACTCCTGTCGTCTCATCAAGGAGAGCGAGAGGCTGGCAGGAACCGGCCTGCACGGTACGAACACCACAAGCCAAGCATAAAAATAAGAGCAGTGTTTTGTAACAGGACATCTGTGACGGTTAGATTATGGATGCCATGGGCATTATCCTGGTTTCTATTTTCTGCAAATACTTCAAATGATGCAGAATCACCCGAGCATGACTAACCGACTACAAAAAGACTTTTAAGTGTGCCCTGAATATCAAACACTTCCACCACTCCTGGCTTCCTCAGAAATTGGTTTGCATATTACTAATGCAAGCACACATATATATATTTTTTTCTAATACACATCAGATAATGTTCAAAATGGCTATCATGAATTCTGATTTGATCTTTTTCTCTCACTGGCTGTCTGTTTTTTTGTCTGGGAGGCACTTATAGGGCCATACGGACCGTCTTATGTAACAAACGAGAAGTGTGTTTGAACTGTGTAATGGGGTGTAAGGAAAATGGCCTCCTGCATCATCACTCTCAATTTATTTCTCACGGTACTCCTTGATAAGCTGTTCTACTGCCATCAAGGATACTCAGGAATAAATATACATGGTTCCTTGAGCTACATAAAGCTTGAAAGAGTTTTACTGCTATTCACAGATGGATAGATATTGCACAATCATAGTTGGAGGGAGGGAGGGAGGGAGGGAGGGAGGGGGGTTGATTGCCAAAGGATTTTCTGATGTTATTAGTGAAGATTGGGACTGGATTTGTGTTCTTCACTAAAAAACAAACAACTCAACCAAGCAGAGCATAATAATTCCAAGGGTTTTATGAGTAAATGGGCTATTTTAAAAACATTTTACTCCTGATTTACAGTTTCATAGTGTCTTTAAACCTTTAAGCCTTAAGTCTAAACGGTGAAACTAGATCCATTACAAAGTTTTATTTAAAAAAGTAGAGCACATTTTATGTACTATTAAATCTGTATATTGTATTAAATATACATATTCAATCAAGTTTGGGTTTTATATTTAATACTATGGATGTAACACTTCTTTAAAAGCAGAAAACGGATGCACCTATGCCAATATTCAAATGCTGTAATCCGTAGTCAGTACATGTACAATTAATCTGTAATCACTTTAAACAGCAGAGTTTCCAGGTAGGCATCATCCTGTCAGATTTTAAGAATACTTTCTTTATTTGGATTAGTTGTTTCCTTTCGTAATATGATTTTATTAAATAAGAGAAATAATAAAATTTGTCTAAATGTCCATTTTATTTTGTTTACAAAATCAGTTCGAAATATCGCATCACACCACGAGTAGTGCTTACAACCACTAAATATAAAATAAGGAATTCCCTTAGATCGCTCAATGATGTTGCTTTTATTTGAACTTCTAGATTAAATATATCAGTCATAACAGTCACCACTAATGAATAACATCACTGCTTTATCTTAAAGCTGTTGTTAGCATTTTAGAAAGTTTTGGAACCAATGAGGTTCAGTTTTATCCCTTTCTTTAGTTTCCTGAGGTTCCTCTTCCCGATGTCTGATGAACTCAGAATTTTATATTTGTTTAAAAATATCTGTTTATGCAAAAGCTAATTTTAATATATATATAATATAAATAAATTCATATTTCATGTTAAAACTAAGCCATAAGTCTTACTGGCTACTTGGTCTAAGTTGCCTGTAAACAAAGCTTTTCAGTGCCAGTGTTCAGGGGTCTGGGTTCACACCTTATCTCGGATAACTGTCTCAAACTTCCACTACTTTAACATTTCTACGAGTTTCCTCTAAGCACTCAATTCAAAACATGCAAAAGGTGAATTTGCTGCTTTTAATTGCCCCTGGTGTGAGGGACTTAGAGAATCCCCCAATCCCATTCTGCTCCCTACTCACCAACACTACAGAGACAGTCCAAATGAAGTCACACTCCATGCTGTGAAGTGAGTCTACTTTGGGATGCCCTTCTTTTCTTTCAGGCTCCATGGATACAGTAGACATGTCTCACCTGACCGTCATGTCTTGCACTACGTTATTATTTCAACCAAAAATATTTAGGGTGCCTAAATTGGCCTTAATAACTTAACATAATATTTTATTGAATTCTGATTTATTTGATGCACCTTCATGGAGGGCTGCAGGTGAGTGTGCTTCTGTGCAGACTCTGTCGGAGGGTTTTATTGCCCACTCCCTCTCCATCCTAATTACGTTAGGACAGCCCTTAGTGTGGCGGACACTCCTCGTGAACAATAAACGGAGGCGGAGTGCCTAGGCGTCAGTGTGTGATGTCCTCTGATAGGCCGACACCCTATCCTGGATGTATGAGGAGTGCCGCAGACAATCATGCGGTCACTGACACGCTTTGTTTGATGTCAGAGATGAGGTTAGTTCTGTGTACAAACAGTCATGGTCTACAGTCTGTTGGTCTGCTTCAGGCCACCAGCAGAGGCTACATGCTGTAGCAATGAGGAACCCACCACCCTCAGACACAGCCAACTGGGATGACGTGGTTGGCCAGTCATTTAATACAACAGCTGAGATTTGCAGTGCTGTAATTTGCGTCCAAATGTATTAGGTGTTTGTTCCATGTTTATTAAATTTTATATTTAATTATATATACAGATGTACTTCAAAGGAAGTCTTGATAAGGTTAAGATCATACAATACCAAGAATATTGTCATTTAAAATGTGAGGCTCACTTGTTGGGTTACAAGTAGTTGTTTAGTATTGTGATGCAATGGTTGGTTTACACTATCTGGTAAATTGAATAAGGCTAGTTGGGCTTCATTATTAGTCAGGTTTGACTGAGAATACACCCAGGTTTGCTGGGTCAAAGTAAAAAGATATATTTTACTTAATAAATGAAAGTATGTGATCTTTTATTGATCTAAAAAATCGATATTTTGTTTGAGGTGGTGCCAGAAAATACTCAAAATACTGTATTCATGTTTTGTGTAAAAGAAATATATAGTGCCGGCACCCCTACTGTTTAAAAGGAATACTGATTGATCTTAAAAGATTGATGCCCTAAGTGAATCGATTCTTGTTGAATCGTTACATCCTTAAAAGCGAGCATGGTGTATTTTTCTGGCCAGACACACACAAACAAGTGTGCCTGTACATTACATTAAGTAAATCCAAACTGGATCAACATGTAAAAAGCTAAGAAACAAAGTAAGCAGAGACTTGAAGATTGGAACTAAGGTTCCCAGAATTCTAGACGTTTGACAATGTGAAATGATATCTGCTGCACCATTTAAAAAAATATTAAGTGGCCTTGAGTAGCATCTTGCTCAAGTTACTACAAAGTCGAGCCCAGCTGAAGAAAGAATGTAAACAGTTGATTTCATCCCTTTCTATTGTAATCCACTTCGTTCTCATCATGTTTCCATCTTGTTTGTGTAAGTAGAAACAACAGAATGTTGATCAGGATGACTTTTAATTATGCAACAAAGTTTCTCTTGGCACAAAAACGACATCAGAGACGGAGACAGTCGACAGTCGAGTCCGGGGCGCGGGAGGAAAGGGGTGTGAGCTCATGGCTAACAGCTAATGGGAGGGTGTGTGTGGGTGCATTCCTCAGCAACACCTTGCATTGCCATGGTTTACTTTGTGCTCACAATGTCCCATGATTTCCTCAGTACACAGGGACAGAAAATCCAAGCTAGTATAAAAGAATAGAATCTTTTTTTTGGAACAGTTTACATTCCTTCAGGCCAAATGCCATGTTTTGTTGGATTTACAACCAACATGTTGAAAAAAAAGGTTGTTTACCCCCAATGTTTCCATTAAATAAATAGAAACATTGTAATTCGTAAACAATGCCATCTTTTAAATGTTTTTCTTTATCGAGGATGGTATTAATTTTCACTTATTAAATATAGAAGTTGACTTTTCTTTCAACCTTATGATCATCTCAGGCTTTAGCTGCATATCATCTACATCTACATAACTGTGTTTTCCTTTCATATGGAAAGTCACACAGTTTGACTTTATTTAATCAAATTTATTTGCAAACAGTTAATTCAGTTCAAACATGTACTTTTGAAGCAAAAAAATTCTGATGAAAATGTAGTATTTGTTATAAAAGGTAAAACC
>JAYDZF010000018.1:13943580-13953864 GCA_034509105.1 Microcambeva barbata | reverse complement strand
CCTTGTTTGAGCTCCAACCCTTGCTGTCCTTTCCCTTTGCACCTGCATCAGCCTTTACTCGAATGGTAGACTGAATCTGTGTGACTTGAGTGTCTGAGCTCACAATGGAAGTCAGCCTTCCAACTGAATGGGTACAAAGTTCAGATGAGGTGGTCCAGCTCCTGTTCCAATATGTACTGTGGATGGTGGCACTGGAGTTCCTCCACCCCGAATCTATCAAGACTATGACGTCAAACTCCTCAAAATATCTTCGATAGCTAAGCAACAAGTCAACCAGCCAGTAAATCCAGTATGCTCGTGAGTTAAAAGGTGTGTCACATAAAATTCCATAACAAAAGCAGCAGAGCAGGACCTAAAAGCACGATGACGTTGATATAACTCATCACATTCTTTCTAATTACATTTACTCGCCTTATTGTTAGGTAGGTTTTTTGTGTGTGCTTTTTAAAGTAAATTTACATCCTGTACTTTGTATTGTACTAACAGTTACATTTAAAAATCTGATACTGATTTTAAGAAAATTGTGCCTGGGAAGATGTGAACAGGGTTGCCAGATTAGTGGTTTTCAGCCTGAACTGCTTTAAATCTGTGCCAAAATGCATGAAAACTTACAAAATCTGGCAACACTGTAAAGAACGTATTTGTATTGGTCCAATTTATTTTACTAATACTTTTATTTTAAAAACCTGTGACGAACCAACACCCCCTCCCCATTAAAAAAGTGACTGAGTACACTGTACTCTACTAAAATATTGTACTAGTAAAAGTACTATTGCTTTGATATTTTTTCAAATTATTATTTCTTATCTTTACAATGACTGTGAATTTCTTTATTATTATTATAGGTGAGTGTTTTCATGGCTGGCTCGAGCCGCTCCTCGCTCGCATAGTCGAGGAGCCGACCGCCGTCGTGAGTCCTGAGATCACCACCATCGATTTAAACAACTTCCTGTTCAACAAGCCAGTGGCGACCGCCCGCGCCCACAACCGCGGGAACTTCGACTGGAGTCTGACCTTTGGCTGGGAGGGCATTCCTGACTACCAGCAGGCGAAGCGTAAAGACGAGACCTACCCTGTTAAGTGAGTCTGTCTCTCCCCCCCCCTCCCCCCATACAGGTGTTTTATAGAGCCACATGATTGAAGATAAGGAAGAGCCATACCTGCCTTACCTATTTTATGTAATATGTTGTTGCTCTAGGCAATATTTTTCTAGTGTGCAGTTCACTGGAATCTGATCTAGTGTCAAATGTTTATTTGGGTTAAACATGTTTATTTACTCAAATGTTTAATGCAATTTTTGCCCACTTGCATTATGTTACCTCTCAACTGGTGAGTGTAAGCATGAAAGCAATCTGTAGGAATCCATCCTGACTGGTTAAAATGAGGACAGCTAAAAGCCTTCCCACTATGCCATCTCACTGGCTCAACTCAAGTTTGTAGTGCTTAGTAACTTTAAACCCTTTCAGTCGGATTTCGGGGATGACCAGCAGATTCCTGCAAGACTAGGATGTTCCAGGAAGTCTGACATACTCACCATTACTGAATAAGAGCTGCATAAGGCCAGTGTGAAATCTGGAACATGGTGTAGGGAAGTTTCTGGAAGTGGTATTGTATAAAGTGTCTGCTATATCCTGAAAATGCAGATGTGTAGATTTGTGAAATGGTTCTCAGGTCAAACGGGGGCATTACAGTAATCCAGTGTTGTTGTAAGAAAAGCCTTTACCAGTTAAGAGTGAAGAGCATATCTTGGAGATATGACAATGAGGTGACCATGACCAAGGCTAAAAAAATAACATTGGTGACACTATCAGAAGAAAAAAATAATTCTGTGGAATTCACACTGTTCCTGACCTTCAGTGCGAAGTAGTCTTGGTAGTATGATTAAACAAAAGTATTTAGACATCCCTATAAATGTTATGTATGCAAAAAAAAGCTAGATCATCCCCCAACATGTGAAAGATGTCCAACACGGCTGACAATTAAACACCAGAGAGAGACAACTACACATACCTGAAACTATTAAAGAAACCCTCAACCAATAAAACACAGATCACATCATATATAACACAATTAGGTGGCATTAAAAAAAACAAATAATTAAATAAAAAATCTGGCTGGGCACCATCTAGTGAGCAAAATTGGATGTGCCTGCAATGGGCACATTTCTGCTAGGGCTGGATGATCAGACCATGTCTTCAAATGTATAAGGAGGAAAGTACCACACTCTTTAATTAGGGATCGACAGAAATGTGGTGCATATCATTTATTCTTCCTGTTTGACCCGACAATACATTGGAGACCACTTCTGTGGAGAACTAACGCACTTCTCCTCCTGCTTTTTAGAACCCCAACCTTTGCTGGTGGCCTTTTCTCAATCTCCAAAGCCTATTTTGAGAAAATTGGATCCTATGATGACAAAATGGAGATATGGGGTGGAGAGAACGTGGAGATGTCCTTCAGGGTTTGTTTTATTTCTGATAATTAACACAAACTAATTACAACCGTTCACAAACGCAGAAGGTTTTTCAGTTCGATTTGCATCTGATGTTGATCGTCGTTCTTACATGTTTAGGTGTGGCAGTGTGGTGGGCAGCTGGAGATTATACCCTGTTCAGTGGTGGGTCACGTGTTCCGCACTAAAAGTCCTCACACGTTCCCCAAGGGAACTGAAGTGATCACACGTAACCAGGTCCGTCTGGCTGAGGTCTGGATGGACGACTATAAACTCATCTACTACCGGCGCAACCAGAACGCGGCCAAGATGGCCAAAGAGGTGAATGACTACATACCGGGGAAGGGGGCATTTTATAGGCAGTAGCTTGTTATCATAAGATGTTTGTAATTAGGAGTTACGGTAAAGGCATTATCAAAGTGCCATGGCCCTAGTCTGCATATCATGTACCATGAATAAGCGGAGGTCCACTGTACACTGATCAGACAAAACATGATCACTAACTGACTGGCCTTTAGCTATGCAGCCCCATATGCAACAAACTCTGAGGCACTGTGTATTCTGACCTTTCCATAAGAACCAGTATTAACTGCTTCAGGAATTTGAGCTACAGAAGATCGTCTGCAGGATCCAAAACTGCCATGGCCTGACTGGGAACACACCAGAAGAGTGTTTGACCCAGTCATCACGATTTGGCCATTGTGAAATTAGCTCAAATCCTTAAACTCGCCCCTTTATCCTGCTTCTAACAGCAACTTTGTGTATAAAAATGTTTACTGCCTAATCTATCCCACCTATTGAAAGCCATGAGAAGATCATCAGTGTTATACTTGGCTGGTGTATTTCTAATGAGGGCAGAGGGCTAAAACCCATCTAAAATACATTCTAGGTTATCAGGACCATAATAATACAAAGAACCAGGGAGGCTTCTGTGCTGTTTTGAAATTCCAAATTATCTCACAGGTCTGCTGTGTATTTTATTCCTTGCAGAATAATTATGGAGACATCTCGGACCGACTGAAGCTTCGGGAAAGTTTACAGTGCAAGAACTTTTCCTGGTATTTGAACAATGTCTACCCAGAAGTCTTTGTTCCTGATCTTTCTCCTGTTAAATTTGGAGCTGTAAGTTTACAGATTTCATCCGAATGACAAATTCTTACACATTTGTGTAATCTGCTTTAACCTTTCTTCATATCATTATGCAGATCAAGAACCTGGGCTCTCAGAGTTGTTTAGATGTCGGACCAGATAATAATGGGGGAAAGCCGGTCATGATGTATGTATGCCACAACATGGGTGGAAACCAGGTATGTTGTGCATGGTATGACGTTTTAGTCGTAGGAATCCACGCTCTTACTGATTTGTCATCCTTTCTTTTTAGTATTTTGAGTATTCGACACACAATGAGCTGAGACATAATATAGGCAAGCAGCTGTGTCTACATGCCAGCCCGTATCCAGATCAAGTGAAGATAGATGAATGCCAGCTCAAAGGCCATGGCACTATTGTGGCTCCACAGCAGGAGTGGATCTTCACTGAGGTAGGATTGTGTCAATTCACCAGTTCTGGCAGAGTTCCAAACCATATATATAATCTTATCAAACTGAATAATATTACATTACTGTAATTATTTTGTGAACAGATTTAGAAAATAATGTATTTGACACTTTGTGCAAATGATTGACAACCAGAGATCTTCAGCATTTACCGCTGATAGACAGGCTAGGAGTAACTCTATAAGGTCCTGGTAGGTTGTCACAGATACGAAGCCATGCTGAGAACCATGCCGGAGGTGGTGTGAGGGACAATCCATAGAGCAAACACGACCATCCAGGTGGTCCCACAAATACTCGATTGGGTTCAGGTTTGGAGAATTAAGGGGGCACGGTAGTACTTGTCGCATTGCTGGTTCCTTCCACGTCTGGTATACCTCATGAAATGTGACTTCCTTTATGAGCTACGAGTGAAAAGTAGGAAGTAGTCTTAGAACCAGTAAATCGCATAATGTACTTTTATTAAGTTCAATGATCCTACAGCTGCTTGTACATCCTATTAACTGTGTGTTTTCCCCCCTAGGAGCGCTTGCTGAAGAATCCTTCCTCGGGTAGGTGCCTTCACTTGCAGAACAACAAGTTAGTCATGAGCTGGTGTAACACGGCAGACATGTACCAGCGCTGGACGTTGAGCTGACCCCTCTCTCGGTTCACCTGAACAGCATGGATGTCTATGCTCATGAGAATCCAGACGTAAAGAGCAGCCATAACTTGGTTAGCCAACATGTCTGGCAGGGGAGTGTGACCGTACATGGGACATTTATATCCATGCGATGGATCAACCAAAGACTAAGGAATGTGCATTGAGACTCCGGACAAGTGAAGGAGCGTGGGATGGTATCTAAAAGCTAGATACTGCCTAATAACCTTTGTCTGATTCAGACTGCTTTTAAAATATGTTTTGTTTTATTTTTGGTTTTAGAAATTTGTAATAATTTTATTTGTGGAGTTTGATTTTTAAGGAAGAATGAAGTCTATATACCTTGCCAATAAGAAGTGATATTTATTGATTTGTCAAAATGATTTATTTGTACAGGCAATGGTCATGTTCTGCCATAAGCCAAGATAAAATATGTTTATTTTACTTCAGTAAATGTATTCTGGTGCTTCGTCAAGACAAAGAAGTTGAGGAAAGTCCAGAGTGGAACTAGGTCTGTCCAAATATTTACAAAATCATGGGGTGATCAAGGCAAATAATTGTGTCCTTTTTGTAATTAAAGATTTCTTAGAACAAGTAGTTGTCTTACTTACTGTTTTATAAATTTTTAACTCTTTCATTTATTTTATTGAACTATTTCCTTTTAATCATAATGGTAATAATAAGGAGGTTGGTTGGTTCTGGTGGGGCAGTGGACTTTTCTGTTGGGTTGAGCTTTGGACTATCAACCAGAGGTTGACCGTTCAAATCTTGCCTCGACTAGGCAGCCACTGTTGGGTCCTTGAGCAAGACCCTTAACCCTCACAGCGCCTTAAAGAATTTTGTTGTACTGTACCTCTGTATATGTGTAATGACAAATAAAGGCATTCTTCTTCATCTAACACACCAGCATCGAGAGGCTGAACTCCCCGTTAGCACTTGGAACTGGGTACATCAATTAGTTAGTTAACCCTGGTTTCTCAGGAACAGCAATGGTGCTCTATGTTTAATGATCCAAGTGTTAGAAAACAAGAAATCCCAATAATCATTGTTTATATCTCATCATTAACTCATCAATTAAGTATTGATAGCAATCCAGATGAGCAGTTCAACTCAGGAACAGCAAAATGTTGCATGTTTAATAATCCAAACGTGAATGAAAACAGAAGAAATCACAATAATTATTTATATCTCATTATTAACTGCATTACTCTGATACCCCAGTGTGTGAATGATGTGGTTTAATCCTCAAAACCGGTGTGATCTGAGTAAGCGCGTGCATTGCATGCTCACGCGAGTTGTAAGGGAAGGATCACGTACCTGTTTAAATAAGAATCTAGATACCAAAACATGTGTAAATCTGTGAGTGGAGTTGTTCTTTAAACCTGATTTGTTTACCTGACCGAAATTCTTAAAATGACGTAGGCAGCTTTACGACCTGTGTCGATTTCTATTGGTCGACAGACTCCACACCATCAATCCTATTGGCCGGAATTTGCCATTGACCTTGTTCCTACTAATCCTCGCGTGTTAGTTTCAGCCCGTGAGGCGTTGGAGCGGCGATTGTTTTTTAATGTGGAAGTTTAATCCAATTATTAAATAAATATCCATCAATAATTCATTACATACTTTAATGAAATACAACATTGTTTGCTCATGCGTTGCTAGCTCGTTGACCAGACTGCAGGTTTGAAGTGAATCGGATTTAACGGTTTCTCTTCATGAAGCAGCGACAGCTGAGGACCTGCAACTTCCCGTATGTACTCGTGATGTTTGTATTGTAATTCATTTTCTGTATTTTACATTCATTTGTTGTCATTTTCAGCAGGTAGACACAATAATCGTTGTTGGGAGAATGGCCCGGGTGGTGCGTACCCGTTCGGAGGTGTTTGGCCAGATCAGAAGGGAGCTTTATGATGAGCATGATTTTGACGAAGTTACTCACATCTTCGTCATCATGGGGGCTTCAGTAAGACACTACACTCATATCTATATGCATAAACACCTGTCAAGATATGGCTAGACTGTATTTCCGGTCTTAGTGTACTGTTTCTGGGTCATGCAGGACCCACCGAGACCCTGATCAAACGCCGAAATCAAGTAAGCTTTGCAAGGTTCTGTCTTATCTATTGTCATCCAGACCTGCTTCTCACTAACGACTGTATGGGGACAAATTCCAACAGATATGCTTCTACAGCCTTATATTATTAATGTTTACATGCTTTCGCCTATATCATTTAAGTTCACGTTTTTTCCTCCCTACACTGTTCCAAATTGGATAAACAGTGGACCCTTGACTTACGGACGGTTTAACATACGAATAGTTTGGGTTACATTTATTTATACGATTTACTTATATACGTGAGCAGGATTGTTTACAATGAAAATAAATGATTATTGGTGTTTGATTTGTATTAAGGTGTACAAATGAATTTATTTTCAAGTTTGAGTTTGTCAGATCTGACACACTTGCATGTTGAGTCGCCTCATTCCATTGGTTTCAATGGCATGATGCTAACTGTGTTAGCTTAGTAATCATTCACATGACCCACCTTATAAGGCAACAATAAAAACCTTTTCTGATGACATAGTTTCCTATCTATGTTTTTAAAAAGCCACACAGTTTTTCAAACACATCCTACATTCAGACAGTAGCATTTTCAGTTTATTTTCTTTAATCCATTATCCTAATTGGGGTCGGGCAGGGATGCTGGAGCCTATCCCTGCTCTTCATAGGTGTTTCAGATTTGACAAACCCAAACTTGAAAATAAATTCATTTGTACGCCTTAATACAAATCAAACACCAATAATCATTTATTTTCATTGTAAACAATCCTGCTCACGTATATAAATACATGGTATAAATAAATGTAACCCAAACTATTCAGTGTCTCCAATCAACTTGAAAAACAGCACTTCTTCAGAAGCATAAATTCTCAAGTCAATGATCCACTCCAATATTATTGCTATACACAAGTTATACAACACCCTTACTAATCTTGGCCTGCGATAGGCTGCGTCTATACACAGCTGAAGACTCTAGTCTAGTCAATGCTTTCATTGTGGTAGCCTTGCAAATAAAATAAAATGTCTTATAATTAGTGTTATTCATTTTGACAGGAGTATAATTTATTTTTTTGAATGCCATTTTTGGGTGAACAAAAATATTGAGTATTGTTTACCCTAATCTAACACACTTGTCCCAGATAATCAATCCACCTGCTGAGCTGCTGATCAGCTGTGCTGGATTACAGGATCATCTGGTTTCATGTCCTGCCTCCAGGTGCTCAGCTGAGGCTTATACGTAGAAGAGGTTACCTGGTAAATTAGGACCATGGAAGTTCAGTAGGGCGTTCACTTTCTTGTTTGGTGTTGTGCTCCCCCTAGTGGAGGGAACATCTACAAACTGCAGGTCTGAGTTTTGAGTTCGGTGTGGCATGTAAAGAATAAACAATCTCTGTTTGTGTGTGTACGTTTTTTTCAGGGTGACCTTGCCAGGAAGAAGATCTATCCCACCCTGTGGTGAGTGTCCATACATATTCTTCTCTGTCATTTTGTGGTAGTTCTCAGTTTTAAGGTTTTAACCCTGTTTTTAAGGTGGCTCTTTAAGGACAGACTTCTTCCCAAGGATACCTACATTGTTGGCTTTGCCCGTTCCCACTTGACTTTGGATGGCATTCGGTCTGCCTGTTTACCCTACATGAAGGTAAAAGGTCAAGAACGAACAAGCACGCTATACAGCCAAAAGTATATGGACACCCTGATAAATGATTGAGTTGTATTTCAAACAAACCAGGAAAAAACTATAGTATCATAGTAACATTCATTGATTGTGTATATTATTATGTATTTAAGGAAGTGTTTTTCCTCATCTAATATAACTGGGCACAAAAGTAGGTCTTGGATAGCACTTACAGGTCCCGGGTTAAATCCTCAGGTGGGGCGGTACAGGTCCATTCTGTGTGGAGTTTGCATGTTCTCCCTGTATCTACATGGGTTTCCTGTTTGGGCTTATATATTTTTGGGAGTCAGGTAAATTGGAGACACTTAATTGCCCTCACGGTGAATGTGTGTGTGTGTGATGGACTGACGGCCCACCAAGAGGGAGTGCTTTGTGCCCAGTGAGAGACTGGGATAGGCTCCAGGTTGGATAAGTAGTTTAAAAAGGGGTGAATTAGTTATTTGGCTGGTATTGAGCCAAATTTTATAACATATTTAATAACAGTTTTTACATTGTCATATTGTAAATCCTTTATTATCTTTTTAATCAGGTTGAAGATAAAGATGACGAACTCCTCTCGGCGTTTTTCAGGCGGAATTCTTACCTGGCAGGAAGCTACTCCGAGGCAGAGTCTTTCATCCATCTGCAGACCCACCTGGATTCGTTGTGCCACAGTTCTACTGCTAACCGCCTCTTCTACCTGGCACTGCCACCAACCGTTTACCATGATGTCACCAAGAACATCCGGCAACACTGCATGAGCAAAGAGTTTGTATCCACTCACTCACTTTCTTAAGTGCTTATGCAGTCACAGTCTCTGGGAAGGCGGGAGTGGGTGGGTGGGGTGCCAGCTCTGTCTCTCCAGGTAATAATAATTGGACTGTTGGAGGAACCCTGAGCTCCCGGAGGAAAACCACACAGAGAAACTGAACATGCAATGCTGCACAGAAGGGACCCTTTCTGTGGCAACCCTCCTTATTATCCAGGCTTGTTTCTGAAAAAAAGTAATTAAGCCATTACTACCTTGGTTATTGCCTTTGTGAGGAATTTTAGGCCATGTACATAAAACACAAAGATTTAATTAAGAAACAAATCCATCCAGTGTTGCCCTAGTTATATTACCACACTTATATTTGGTGTGAAACATTGACAGGACAGAGGAGTAAATCGATGGAGTCTGAGAGAGCTTATAGTCTGGATTCAGCGCTTCTTTCCTCTTTCTGGATGCTTTAAGTTATTAAAGGTATCAAAAATGATCAGTGGTTACAGTCTCATTTGCTAAGGTAGTCAGTTGTTCGAAAAGTTTCCACACTTTACAGATGAAATTTTTCCAGATCAACCCTTGTATATGCTGTGCTCTTTAAGCTTGTAATATATGAAATGTATTGATCTGAAATCATTCTGTGTGTGTGTGTGTGTGTGTAGGGGCTGGAACAGGGTGATTGTAGAGAAGCCGTTCGGCCGGGACCTACAGAGCTCCGAGGAGCTGTCAGTCCATTTATCGTCTCTCTTCAGTGAGGAGCAGATCTACCGGATTGACCACTACCTGGGAAAAGAGATGGTGCAGAACCTCATGGTACTCAGGTGATCCACCTAGCACTGTACAGTCAGGTTTGCTTTTGGAATAAGATCTCCAATTAAATCATGGTTAGGCATCCATGAATTTTGTTGTTAAATAGCATACATGTGCTTTGGATTTATGATCATGGGCACAATTTTTTAGTTTAATTGAACCAAAATGGAATTTTAATTAATTATACCTTTATTATATATCATTTTTCACTGCTCCAGGTTTGGGAACAGGATTTTTGGCCCCATTTGGAACAGGGAGAGTGTGGCCTGTGTGGTTTTAACTTTTAAAGAACCATTTGGAACGTATGGAAGAGGCGGGTACTTTAATGACTTTGGCATTATCCGGTA
>JAYDZF010000018.1:13674085-13684869 GCA_034509105.1 Microcambeva barbata | reverse complement strand
AATCAACAAAACCTTGGAATAAATACAGCAGATTCGGATTAGTTATAATGAACTAGTACTTCTGGTAGTATTAAAGAGTATTAAAGACATCTAATTTAAGAAACATTTACATGTTTTCATCTACCTTCTTTGTTGTATATGTGTACTTGAGCTCAATGGTAAACGTCATTGTAATCCACCCCACCAAAACATTTTCTTTTCAAATGGGAAACGCACCAAAGAATATTGAACCAAATTATTTGTATGTGCTTACCTGCACGTTAAATTCCCAAAGCATCCTCCAGAAGTCCAGAACAGTGTGAGGCAATGGGCCTTGTGTAGCAATGTATGCCCTCGACCCCAAGGCCCCCTGCATTAAGTGAAGAAAAGACTGACTATTATGTTAAAGAAATAGCTGACAGATCTGTTTATATTGTGTGTATAATAAATATTAATGTCAATGTCACCGAGTAAAACTGGTCTGCAGATTAGCACAAATTTAAATTTATTTATTTTTACTGTTTCCTAGTCAGGAAAATATGCTTTAAATTAAAATAAAAAGCAGATATACCTGTTTGGTTGTATGGTATTTATGTATCTTTTTACTACTATGTTTAGTTTGTACAGAGACACCTTCAATTCAAAATACAACAGGTTGAAAACGCTTTATTAGGCTTATAACTTGCTATGTCAGTTTAGTGATTGCCTACTAACTTAAATTAAATAAAACATTGCGATATGTTATATTATAGTAAAAGCTTAGATTATTGTCCAATTAGAGCTCTGATTAAATCTCATATAAAAACACAACAACACTAACAATTTTAAAGAGCATCAAGGTAGTATGACCAATATAGTGAACATACCTGAATGAAACTGGCATTGATGTAGTCTGAATCATTTTTGGATGTGTTCAGTGAGAGCTTTACTCTGCTGTGGTCAACTGTAAAGAAACTTAATCTCTATGAACTCACAACATGAAGGGATTTACAAGCAGGAAACGTAAATATAAATGCTACTTAAAAATTTAAATCATTAACATTTCAGATGTGGTGATCTATAACATTTCAGATGTGGTGAGCGTCTGCTAAATGCCATAAATGTAAATGTAAATCTATTAGAAGAATGTGTGATTATTTTACTTACAAGGAACAATGTCCTTATATCTGTTCTTCTTCACGTTTTCCTGTTTATCGGCAGCCTTGGTGGCATAGGTCTTCTCTAAACGATACTTGGTGGACTGCCTCTTGAGTTTCTGATTGATCAAAAAGTTTTCATTTGAGTGTCTGTTCGAGTAAATAAACGATTGCTGGTCCTACAAATTCTAGAACTGAAATCACACAAAAAACACTGACTCCTGGGAAAATCTGTGAGTTTAAACACCTTAACTTTTTTCTTCCTGTCTCCAATGTGCTTTGCGTGGGCTTATGCTTATCCACCCCCAGCTTTTCAATGAGGCACACAGTAACATCCTGGATGGGGTGTTAGTCCATTGCAGAACCAGAACCCTCTTGCTGTGAGGCAACAGTGCTACACACTAAATAGATCACAAATTGAAAAACTATTCATGTAAATGTATTTATTTTAGTATTTATTTATACTCAAATTTTAAAAGGGCATATGTTACACTTGCATAAGCATGGCTTGTTGCTGTCTACTCTAGTCTAGTCATTAGTCATCTGTACTCAAGTGGGTCTGCTTGGTGATTTATATCTGTAAGTAGTAATCAATTGTTTGGTGTTCCTCCACTGTGGGTTCCTCCACTGAATGTGCAGCTAGAAAACCCTTTCCTACCTTCACCCACACAGACAATACTAAATGTTTCCAAAACTTGGCTCTTCTGAAACCTAAAACACTTTCAGTTCATATAAATGACTACAAGTGCAGCATTTTATTTCCCAAGACAGGGACAGTCGCCATTTACAATTTAAGGGCAACAACTTCTTCAATAACAGTAGCCTTGACTGTTAGATCAGACCAGCCTTTAAAAATCTATTAACTAAAATGCAAACATACAAGCATTCACCTGTAAGCATGTATGCTGGCTATTTTTCTTACTTTGTTGAACCAACCTTGCCTTTCAAAGTCCATGATAGCTGTGTTTGAATCTGTAAAACCGAAATTTGTAAACTGAGGTTCGAGAATTGTGTGTACACGTAGGTTTGTGTGTCTATGCATGCCTCAGAGCAATTATTTTCCATTCCTCAGTCTGTCTGTCCCGCTAGAAAGAAGTCATCTACTAAGATGATTTTCCAACCACAGCATACAGAGAGCTGCCTCACCCAAGTGATTTTACCATCAGTGTGATCATTTAGAGCTTAAACAATTACCATAAATCATATTTAAATACACAATAATTATGACACAAATTAGCACATGACAAATTATTGCATATTTGTGGAGTCAACACAGAGGCCACTCTGACTCAAAGTAATACATTTGTTAGCTAATTTTGCATCTCAGCAGCAAAAGTCAAACTGCCGGTCTAATATCTTAAATGGACTATCTCTCTATCTTAATAAATACAAGGAAATGTACTCCTAAACAATATACAATAAAGTATGTGTGATATACCATTTACCATCTTTCATTTCTCTTTCTCACCACGACACTTTTTCTGTTCCTTCTTTTGAAATTGAAATTAATAATGTGGGAAAATATAAATAAAACACAGAAACAAAGCTTGCACGTTCGCTATGGGATGGGTTTGAATAGCTATTATGCTGCCTTCCTGTCCTAATGCCTACATGGGAAACTATCTAGATAAAAAGGATTGTAATAGGCGGGTCATTCAAACACCTACCAAGCAGAGTCGCCTCTCTTTGTAAGCTAATGCAGATACCATCATGCCATTCAAACCAGTGGAGATACACTTTTATACATATTAAACATAAATGATAATTCATTTAGATTTGATAATAACCCCTTTCTTTGCCCTTCAATGACACCAATATGTAGAACGTGAATTATGCATTTCTGGGCAGTCATGTGTTTTGTTGCAAAGTGTACGTATGTTAAACAGTTAAAAGGTCAAGGGTCCTCTGTAAATCAATTTATAAGTTAAGGGGGTAAAGGTATGTAAAATTTCCTGAAATGTGTCTGAATTTAGCAGCAACAAACACCATAAAATCTAAAGAGCTGCCTGTGTCTACAGGCTAATTATGACGGTGTGTAGATCACAGCAAGGATGTAAAACAATATTCAAGGTTTGAGTGTTTCCAGGACCACATTTATGATACGTTTTCATTTGGTACTTGTTCAAATAATAAGCTGATACTCAGTTCCTTACTTATGTTAAACTGTGACTAGTGTAGGTCAGTTTGTCAGCAGGCAGTCCTGAATGTTTGACAATGATAAAAGTAATAATGCAGATAATGACTGCATACCACCACAAATGTAAAGATTTAATAACTTTTAGTCTAATGTGTTATTAGAATGTGGAGTATTTAAACTTTGAATTTATTTTTTGAATTTTAGTTCGTCCACCAAGCTTGCCAGGAATCTACATGAGTGAATGTCTTCAGGGACACGGATTCAGACAGGAACTAGAAAATTCTAGAAGAAACTGTGAAAGACATGATGCAATAAAAAATAATTTTGTGCAACTGATGGCTCAATATTGTCAAAGGTGTAAGAGTTAATGAAACTGCATGTGAACTTAAGTATCAAATCAAATTACAGTGAATAGGAAAACACATATGTGCCAAACGTATTGCAATTACAATATTCATTTTGATACTTTTGTAAAAACATTGAATCTGGAGAGATTTCAGTCTGTATGAGCAAAGGCCTGAATGTGTGTGACCTCTGAGCCACCAGACAACACTTCATGAGACACTGTCATACTACTGTGACAAATAAAGCCACATGGACGATGCAGTACTAAAGAAAACAATTGTATGTCTCTGAATTTAGTAATCCAACTTTAACCTATATAAGAACCATACGTATATTAAGAAAAAGCCATGCATCAATACTACACAGAAAAGCAATAACGTGTTATGAGCAGAAATGTGACAAAAAGACGAAAAGGACCATCACAACATATTGACTTAATGAAGGTGCAACAGCCAGCATCTGTCATGGTATAGTGAATTAGAGCCCATGCCAGGGGTGACTCATTTGGAAGCATACATTAGGTTTTTAGAGAGTCAGTAATGGGATTTGAACCAGCAACCTTCTGTTTCCTAGTCCAGTACCTTAACCGGTAGCCCATACCTGCCCTTAATATGCTTGTCTAAGGTCCCTGGTGTCCAGATCTGTCTCCTATAAAGTGTATTCAGCACAAGGCAGAGAATCACATGACAATGACCTTGGCGTGTCCAAAATTTTGAAATCATTAAAATGTATCATAAAAGGCATAGGGAATGTGTTAAAACGTAGGAGTAAAACACCTCTGTTCAAAGGGTATTGCAGGCATCAGTTTCGAAATCACTTTTACAGAACACCCCAACGTTACTTGAAATTGGGTTTGTATGAAGACAGATTTGAGTACATTTAAATGAAGTCACAGTGCTTTGTTCTGTTTTTTGCAAACCCCCACCTTGTAAAGAGGAAGTATAACTAGTCACTTTAGCGACTAGCTGGTCAGATAGATTATGCTTGTCTAATGTCAATTATTGCTGCTTGTTTGTACCCCCATACAGTAAATGTGTCTAATCGAGGGAGGACAGTATGATACCCATCATTCTGAACTGTTCATCTGTACTCTTACACAAACAGTAAGAATTCAACAGGAACAACACAAACTGCTGTCATATACATATCTATGTTTGTCCAACATGCTGTCAGCACTAGAACAGCATCAATGTAGCTTGCCATATATTCTTACAAATGGGTTCTGTAACAGTATTTATCACAAGATATTTCTATTATGGTAATGAAGACATACTCTCTTATACCTGTAATCTTTACAATCGTTCTACTGGATAAAAAAATACATTTACATAATGTAAAAGACATAGCACATTATATACACCCCCAATAATATCATTCTTAGCTTCTTTGACTCCCTTTAGTATGAATTGATTTTGTACAGTAAAAAAATAGACCAGACTAAAAACTTACATGCAACTCCAACACACAGACACTGTACAGAGCCTAAACCAAGATTGAGGGTTTTTCCTAAATTTGTCATCCATCTGTATTGGTCAGTATCAGGAAACTATTTTTGTGACACTTCATCTTTGCAGTTAATAATCATAAAAGACCACCACAAATAAACTCACCAAGAACTCAATAGCAATGCTCCCATTTTCATCATCCGCCGTGAACTGTTTAGAAGCCAGCCGGGCCAGTAGGCTCCTCAGAAGCTGACTATGGTGGTCCATTTTGTGGCAGGTGCCCCTGTCATGTCACATGACTTAGAGCCCACTGTCTGGGATCCTGCCCGTCTTCGTCTCAACTTCTGCTCTACTTGTTCTTCTCTGTCCTCTTCCCTTTAGTTTAAGTGAACTTTCTTTTTTGCTCTTCTCAACTGAGAAGCTGACCTAGCTTTGAGGAACAAGAGTGCAGAAGCTCTAGAGTGGTTGCCATCACGGAAGCTCGTCAACAGGTTTCTGTGGTCAGAATAAAAATATCACTCATAGGCCACATCTCTATCAGTTTTTTGTTCAGTGGTTCTCTTCTCTCTTTTTTCAGCCAGGAGTATTTTTGTGCTCTCTTAACCTCTTAAGTGCTTGCTCTCTCTTTCTCTCTTTCTGTCACCATACACTGTCACTGGGTCCTAGAGCCACCCCCTGCACAGGAAATATTCAGTGGGTGTGATTTGTTTCTCAGCGTTGTAATACAGAGAAGGAATCTTACATGGCTGTGGCATTCAGCAAGCAACTAAAGTTGCACAGCCTGTTGGATAACATACAGGGTGTGCGAGGTGAAGATATTTAGGGTGTGGGCATTGAGGATGAACCTGAAGTAAGAACATGTCTATGTTGGGAAAATGACTACAACATTTCATTGCTTTCTTAGACGCCTTGCATTCAAAATTTAAAAAAACTTGAATGTGAGTGTTATTTTGAATAGCATTTGGTTCAACATTTAGTACACGACACACATTTAACTAGCACTAAACCTAGGACTGATTGTGCTTTACAGGGGCTTTATAGCTTTTCTTTTTTTAATCACAAATCATGAATGCTCTACCCAGGCCATTAAACCACTGCAGGGAAACAAACGCATGCACTTGGCGGGCGATTTAGTAATACATCTTTTATGGTTGTTTTGGGAGGTAAAAGGAATCCTGGGCAACTGGAGAAAGACCCATGCAGACAGACAGGGTACATTACAAAACTTAAAAACATCCCTTAAGTCCATGATGGTGTGCAACACTCCCTGCCTTGATGACACCAGAAAAAAAATGGAACCTGCTTATTTTATTATTCTACATCCACCAGCGCTATTAGACTAGATTAAATTTGCTGATGGGAAAGGTCTAACCATTAGGATGAGCAATTTTTGCCATATGCAGGGGGGTCTGTGACACAAAAATAATGATCATTAAACCGCCTTACAAAATCTGCTTCTGTAAATTTGCTTCAGATTTATTACATGTTTTTTTGACTCTGGAAAACAATTACTAGCATTATGCTTTTCACATTGTCCTAAATGCATCACATGGATTATTCCAGACCTCCAGTTTATCCAGACTTATGAAATATACTTGAATGAACAAAGTCATTTCACAGTCATATTTCACAACCTTTTCATGGGGTTACTTTTCTTATTTCATTACGTCGCAGGAAGAGTCTATGTTCGATTCACAGATGGGGCGTGCGTGTCCTTTCTGTGTGGAGTTTGCATGTTCTCCAGTTGTCTTCCTGTGGGTTTCCCCCAGTTTCCTACCACTGTCCAAGGGCATAAAATAGGGGTGAAATGGATACAAAATGTTATGTGAGTGTGTTCCATACTACCTTGTGAAATGATTAATCGTGAGTAATGGGTAGCTAAAATTTCTGTCGTGGGTGTAAAGAATGACAGGTAAAACCCTACAAGACAAATATTTTCTTTAACGCCACATAGTCTATAGTAGATGTCACTATTAGACGGTCTGGACTTAGACGTTGATGATTTCACTCAGACAGTGTTTATTTTAAGGGGCGGGACTTTTCTTGTGTTTATCGTACAGACCTGACGTCGAAGTAAACTCACAGACCAATCACGTGCGTTGTAAAGGCCCCAAGGGGGTTCCTCAGCCAATCAGAACGGTGCCGATTCGAGCGTGATGTACGAAACAAGTACCAGGTAGCAGTAGTTGGAGAATTAAGCGAATCAGATAAAGCCTAATTAAAATGGCGTGCTCTAAAAAAACAAAAAAACAAAACAAAAAAACCCCCACTTTTCATCCAGGAATGACCGAAGCATATACGTTTATTCTTCCCACCAGGCAGTTCCAAACAACATGTCTAATGTTCCGAGAATGGCGCTAATGAAAATCAGCATCATGAAGCACCACTACAAAACAAAACACAAATCCTTACACATTCATTCACTGCCCAAAAACTTGCCAACGAATGTACTTAAAGTGAGAACGGAAACATTTATTTAAGGTTTTATATTTAGTTTAGCATTTAAAACAATACATATTAATTAAATACATTGAGCGGTATTTGTAATATGTAAACCTTTTGGCGTCATCTAGAGGTCAGTACAAGTATTTCACTGCAGATTCATATTTCTAGACAGCTGGTGGTGGATGAGAACACCACTGACCTAAAAACCATTAGAACATCTTTGATGGTTAATTATATATACATGCTAATCATTCTCACTTATTTTCTTAACCACATATCCGACCAGGGTCGCAGGGTATAAGTGGAACCTATGTCAGTGGTTTTTGATAACATAATTTTCAGTGTAACTGAATTGTAATTGTACTTTTTTGATGTGTTCATGTATATTATAGTAAATTAAATTATTATTCGTTCATTTTGAAATTATGTAAATATAATATATATTATATTTACAAAAAATATATACCTTATTTTCTCGAGCAACTTGCAAGCTTTTTTGATCTTTACAAAATAAGTTCTTCGGTCTGGTATAGAGGGCTTAGTAAGTCGGCTCAAAACCTCAAATGGCTCTGTTTACATCCTGTTTCTTGGACTGCACGCACAGCTACAAACTTCAACAATGAGGGTTATTTACCTGGTGCTTATTGTTCAAGGTAAGTTTTTTTTTTCAAATGTGGTTTATTTAAAACAATTGTGATTTAATTAAAAAAGGTATTTTTTTCTTTATGAGTATTACCTTGATTTACATATACAGTTAACTTAACAGTTACACATTACAACAGGAAACCACAAGCTCTAGTTTTGATGCATGGATGTAACTTTTTAAACTGCAGTTTTTTTCTTAAAGGTAATTAACTGGGTTTTTTTTTCAGTTGGTGCCCAGCTTCAATGTGATAAAACCATCATCCACGCCATGGTCGGAAAAGAGTTTAGTATCATCTGCAAATACAATCACCGGCAGTACCTGTTCAGTAAGAAGTATTGGTGTCTGGGTGAATCAAGGAGCACTTGTGATATTCTGATGGATACAGATGGTTTCATCTCAAGTCATGTTAGGAACCGAGTCAAGATCTTTGATGCCGGGCCTCGAGGCTTTAACATTTTCATGAGAGTACTCCAGTTTGAGGACACTGGAATCTACTGGGCTGGAATTGACAAAATATATGCAGATATCATGCTGAAGATCCAGGTTTACGTTACAGATGGTGAGCGCTCGCCTTTTAATACATGGGTCAATAATGTGATGCCTCCTTTCAGGGCATTGTTTATTTTTATTAGGATTTTTTCATCAAGTTTCACACATTCGGTTACATTCATGACAGGAAACAGTCATCACAGAAGTTTCATCAGTACACAAGTTCATATTGAACACAGTGATGAACAATTTTGCATTTCCAATTAACCTCACTTACATGTAAGACTGTAAGTTAAAAAAAAAAATCAGTTATTAATTTAAGCCTTGTGTTTTGTTCTGATTCTAAGCTGTGAGCTTACCAGTGGTTCGATTGGTTGGTTCTCCTCTGCTGACGTGCCTGGGACAGCCAGTTATTTTGAGCTGCAGAACTGAGAGGGGTAGCCATGTGATGTACAGCTGGTTCAGAAAGATCCATCCTCAAGACATCCTTTTACAAAGCTCCCCTGATCTGCCCTTAAACTGTAACCTTCTCACTGAAGATGCCCGGTTTGTCTGTTTGGCTCAGAATTTAGTGAGCATGGAGCGAAGTAAACCTGTTTCCCTTCATCTGCTGAAGTCTGGAAGTCAAAACTGTGTTTATTCACTCACATCTGATGGTAAGTTATAAGCACAACTTTAAACAAAAGGGATTAAACAAAAAAACAAAAAATGTTTGACACTTTGTTTACATTCATTACACAAGTTTCATCAGAGCAAGAGGGTCCTGGGTTCGATCCCCAGGTGGGGCCATCTAGGTCCTGTCTGTGTGGAGTTTGCATGTTCTCTCCATGTGTGTGTGGGTTCCCTCCGGGTACTCCGGTTTCCTCCCACAGTCCAAAGACATGCTACCAGGTTGATCGGAGACACTGAATTGTCCTGTAGGTCCCTGCGATGAACTCCAGGGTGTTAACATGTTAACCCTGCACCCGTTGAAGAGCTGGGATAGGCTTCTTAGGCCCTAATTAGGATAAGTGGTCAAAGAAAATTAACTGAACTGAATATGTGTTCTGATAAAAAAAAAAAAAAGAATACCAGCAATATAAAGAAATAGAAACCGTGCAGCACTATTTCTGGAATCCTTTTCAGACCTTCAAAGTTATGACTGCATGACGACCACTGCTCCAACGACCACCACCACCACTTCAGTGGAAGTTTCAACCTCACAAAGTGTTCCTCTGACCTGTTCTGCAAGAAACCGTTCAGTCTTTATTAATCGAACCCAAAATTCAGGAGACAGCTTCTTCTTCAGGTTTGAACATAAGTTAACATGCTCACTTACACTTTCAAACAGATCTAGGCATCATGCAGCCCCCTAGCCTCACCCGGCCTGCGTGAGGTCAGCAACAATTACAGATCAGAAGTGCAGAGTATCTTCTGTGGTGACCCCTAACAGGAGCAGACAAATGCATGAAGCAGAATGCTGTGCAGAGTTGTTTCAAACATTACTAGAAAACCCACAACAAACCAACCTCCCCCCCCCCACACACACATAAGCATTTGAAATCATGTTGGACAAATGTATATTGAAATTATTCACAGAACATAGAAGTCATTTAGTGATTGCCATGACAACTTCAACTACATGCTACTTATTCGTGCATGCTGTAATTGTGTCTTTTAAAAATATTTGTGTTATAAATGGCTTAAAACAATGAATTTTGCTCTTCACATGTTGCTTTTAGGTCATGGTCAGGAGTTCCGGTGTGGTACGACATTGCTCGCTGGGGTCTTTTTACTGCTATGATTTCCAGCATAAGTATAGTGCATGTGTGCGCTTTAACCCAGTGTTGTCGGCCCAGGCTTAAGCACCAAAACTACAGAGGACGTCACTCAAGCATTTACTTTTAGTTTACTTCAAGTGTTTCATTGCTTACCATGGTCTAATGATATTATTTGGTTATGTGTACGTTTGCTGTTCGAATCCACAATGCTTTTATATTATTTTGTGAGCTACAAACAGGTGATGGGAAAATGACAATGTTTTGTAACGTTAACCCTGGTGGGTTACACATCAACTAAAAAAGTAATGGTAGCCTAGTGGGTAGAGAGGACGGTGGTAGCCTAGTGGGTAGAGCTTTGGACTATCAACCAGAGATTGGCGGTTCAAATCCCGGCTCTGCTAG
>JAYDZF010000018.1:13660704-13673985 GCA_034509105.1 Microcambeva barbata | reverse complement strand
TATGTTACCCTAGTGGAAATTTGCACTACGATTAGCTGCGATGTCTGAAACGTTACACTTTTACTAACCATAACCCAGATGTTACACCTCAGCTCAGAACAGGTGTAAATACATTTATCTTAAAATGATTTGGATAACGTTGTCTCAAATATATTTGCAAAAATATTTTAATATTTTAATCAGATGATCATGATTTTGAACAAAGAATGGTATGCTGGGACATGTTCGGAATCTCGATTTTAACTAGACAATGTCTGTCTAGAAAAAGCTAAAATGTCTTAAAACGTTCTGGTCTCCAGAGCTTCTGAATGTGATCTATGTGAAAAAGCTTTTGGCACTCGATATTGCTTGTATTAATAAAATTTCTGATTTTTCCAACTCGCTGGTGTGAGATGTTTGTGAGTTCATTTTCAGGAGTCATGTTTATGCAATGTCTCTAATCTAAAATACTTTCTTACTGTTTCATTTAGAAGAAACTTAATGTTTCTGAGTTTACAATGATTTCAAATGCAGCTTCTGAGTCCGAGCTCTTCAGTCCAACACTGTTGTGTTCTTTAATTTTTGAAAGAAAAAAATTAACAAAGTTTAATGAGTTTAATTTAACAAAGTTTAATGAGAAAATCAAGAAGCAAATCACTCTAACCCTATCGGACAGAAAAGGGACCTTATCACTAGGGATGTGAAGTTTTCTTGTACTGTTTCTTGTTGGAAAAAATAAAGGCAAATAAAGCAATTGTAATTATGTGTCAATAATGTAAACAATGTCCTTTATTTCTAATGCAGTTGCCTTTCCTGCTATTTAGAATGAATATCCGAAATGAAGCAATTTCCCCCAAAGGAACCGATTCGTACTGATTTTTTCTGAATGAATACAGCCCTACAGAAAAAGTAACCAAAAACGTTCGGATTAGATGATACAGTTTGTTATTTTCTTTAAATAATTCTTTTAAAGGTCAAAACATCTCGTCTGTTCATACTTCTTGACATATACTTACTACTTACAGAAAGCAATACCGAAGCCACCCTTTGTTAAAGACTAGGCTATGACATACGTTCCCACTAAGAAACATTGCAAAACCATATTGAGAGGTAATATGAAGAATCCCTCTACGCCAAAACGGCAATTTTGTTATTTTTGATGAATTACTGTGGACCACACAAAAGATACGAATGAGATCCCTTCATAACTTTTGGTTGCGTTGGAGTAACAGTTCAAGTGACGTCACTGTGCTGCGTTTTTTCCCCTCTGAATAATTTCAGACTACATTTCCTAGTATTTTCTAACCATTTACTTTCTTATATTATCTGGGATCGGTTGAACTAAAAGGTAGGATTTGTTTATTGTTTACAATGTAACTCTACTAATCTTATCGACGCCTTGTGAGAATGTGCAACGATGAGAGTTTCGTTTTTGGTTTGTCTGGGTACTCGGCACAGTTTACTCGATTTCGGCAGGTGGATTGATTTTGAACTGCCGTTTCCTTGTCGGCTTACTGGCATGTTAGCGACACTTTTGTTTGCTCGTATTATCGAGTTTTTACTTTTTCTCGTGAACGCGCATTAACATTTCGGGCGCGGCCCCACAGTGCGGACCTGACAGCTAAATCTACAATAACAATACAAGGCCTATAATTTATCAGATATTTTTATTACATGTATTATGATCATTAATAGTACCAGAACTAAAATATGTAACTCATAGTATAAAAAACTAATAATAGTAACCACAATGCAATACTATATTATGTGTCATATGCTTAATATGAATATTTGCTTTAATAAAAAATACCAGAACTTCATATTTTATCATATTTTACTTAAAATATAATATTTTGTTTTACGTACATAGATGCTGTAGAAAGAATTTTCGGTGTAATTGGTTAGCTGGGAACGTGATGTGTTTGTCAACATTTACCAGAACTACAAGATTGAACAAGATTAGCAGATTCGTCAAAATTTGTTTAAAGTGTGCTATTATTATAATGTGATTCGTGTATCAGTCACCAAATAAATCGTAATGTTTAGTTAATTCTATACGTTTGTGCTTTGTTGATTTAATCGTATCCATCAGCTTTTTGTATTTTCGTTTACGCAGTGCCGAATGTGCCAATTGCGCCCCTCGATATTCCAAACAAAGAATTTCACTAATATTTTACAGGCTTCATTCACATATACAGTTAATTAAACCGATATATTAACATGTGACAATATTTTACATTACATACAATAGCACATATTTTACTGAGTTATCCATGTCATCTTTCAATAGTTAAACAGTTTTAAGTAAATCAGACTTGATTTTACTGGAAACCCTGTGTAATTGGAGGGATTCCCCAGGAGAGAGTGCCAGGCCATCTCATGGCTTTAATCACCTCTTAAACAGTGAAATGTTCATAAATATGCTAATCAGATCACAGAAATGTAATTGGGATATTATTGGGATTGTTGGGATAGTTGGGATTATTAGTGTAGATATTATGACATCATAAGTATGGTTTTATACTGAGTGCATAATATCTCATCGCCTGTGCTTATGAATGATCTAGTTAGGCTAGTTACTTGCCTCAAGACAGTTTGACAAACTTATTTGTAAGACTTGATAGAGCTACAATAACTGACTATTTCTACTATTAAAACTCTTTCTACTGTCTGTCTTGTTCATGGATATTAAATAACTACATTCTTATGCTACCTATTTGTGCAATTTCTTCAGTAAGGAATGAGGAGGATGGCACCATGCTGCAGTTTACTCGTCATAATTTTGTGTCTATTAAAGGTGGCTAAAATCCAGGGTAAGAACCAGTTTAATCTATAATTGTCATCAGAAATATTTCAACTGCATTCATGAAATATTTTGACTGCATTCTGTAAAATATTTAGACTTTATTATTGAAATGTTTTAACTTTACTCTCTAAAATATTGCAATTGTTTTGGGTTATGTTTGGAATTAGTGTCAGTCGAAATCTTTTTAAAAATTGGCTTATGATGTACCAATTCAATTTTATTTTCTCAGGAGACTGTACGACACCCTATTTAGGAGGAAACCGTGTTTTGACTGAGAGCTCAATGAAAGACTCTTACCCCGATGGAACCAAGGTTACGTTTCAGTGTGTTTCTGGTTTCGTGACTGCTGATACAAAAGTTTCCAGGTCAATTATCTGTTCTGGAAATAAGTGGACAACGCTTGAGCTTCAGTGCAAGAGTAAAGAAATTTTTAACCTTCAGGCACACACCCACAGTAGAATGGGCTGTAGCTCATTATTTGTACAGAATGCACCCAATAGACCCAATTGTTAGCAAAAAAAAACAAACCACAACATATTTTTTATTATTAGCTTTTTACTTACTCAATTTGCTCACAATATATTTGTATCTAATTATTTAATCATTTTTAACTACTTCTGTTGAATGCTTGACTGAGGAGATCATGACTTATACAAACTTCCTACAACTCGTGTCCTGTGACTGACCTCTTCTTGTACTTCTGGTTCATATGGAGATCTGAATCACTGTCTTAGAGCTATGCACTGATCTCCATTATGCCAATCATTATTGTTTGGTCTAGTGTGATGTGGGCTACTGCACTGCCATGATTTTACCATTACTAAGGGTTCCAATGCACAGATGAAGCTGACTGTATCTGATTATTCACTTAACTTGATGTCATGTGTATGCTGCATAGCTTAAATATTGCTCTGTATTTTTCTATAATTTCAGAAAAATCATGTGGAAGTCTTGATCCAATCTCCAACGGGTATTATGATATGACAGAAGGAATCCTATTTGGTGCAACAATTACCGCACAATGTAACCAGGGGTCAGTATTTTTCTGTTCATTAATGTATATTAGTATTGATATTTATTACATGGTATTTATTTTTTCTCAAACATTCTGTACTGTACAAAGGATTGACTCAACTGCACCCTCTTTAAAATAAATATGAGCCAAAGAATATTGACTTCTATCTGGTTTAAAATGTAATTTTAAAATCATTTATATGGAGACTTTCCCTCCCTTTGCCACTTTAACAGCCACCACTCATGAGAAGGCTTTGAAGATTTGACCCTATTCTCTCTTTATTATCTACATAATACCACCATGAAAACGTCAAGAAAAATTCATTGTTTACACGCATTTGTAGAAACCAAAAACACTTGGCTTTAATGTTACTATGCCGGACTCCTGAGATCAACCAAACCAAGTGTTTGTTCACCCATGGATGCAGACTACATGCTGGTTGCACATTGATTATAAAATAAATAAAATCTGTTTGCAGCTATCAGCTTGTTGGACTAAATACTCGAATTTGTCTAGAATCAGGTTGGGATGAGAGAGCCCCTGTCTGTGAAGGTAATGACAATTATGTGCAAATAGATTTATATAAAAATATTAAGCAAATTTGTTTTAAATAGGTGAATTTTGCTTTCAGTTGTGAAGTGTAAAAGCCCACCTGCAATACAAAATGGAGACTTTGAACCTCACTCACAGCTGTATAAGTATGAAGACCCAGTCATATACTCTTGTATGGATGGGTTCACTCTTATTGGAGAGACAACATTAGTATGTTCATCTGAAGGAACTTTCAAACTACCTCCTCCTGTGTGTCAGAGTAAGTCATGCAGCAAGACCTTAACAAATGCTTACGACCTTAAAAATAAACCACGTACATGTAGACACATAATATGGCAGCGATTTACTCATTTTAGCAGTATGAGTGAATCGAAATGCTGAGTAAACTTACACTGTATTTTTAGTGCTGGTATTTAAAACATTATTTTTTCTCAGCACAATAAAGGCAGCATACTAAGTTGTTCTTTGGAAAAGAAGGAAGCATTTCCTTAATATGTTGGCATAACTTTGAAAACAAATAATTGATTTTATATAAGTTATGCTATTAACTGGTTAGTAATAACACCCATATGACCTTTGGTCATATACTTTATTGATCTAACATTAATAATCATGTACAGTTATTTGTATGCATATTATTTATGTATAATAAACGTTCCATAAAGCACTTGCACATCTGTATTTTTGTTTACTGTTCTCTTTATCCAGAGGTGTCTTGTGATCCTCCTAATATTGCGAATGCATTCACAACTGAAGGTAAAAGACCACCTTATCAGTACCGGGACTTTGTAATATTTGAGTGTGAAGCTGGCTACAGAATGTCTGGGTCTGCAAAGCTGGTCTGTGTGGAAACGGGATGGGATCAACCTTTTCCTATTTGCAATAGTAAGATCATTTTAACCATATTTTTTATAATTTGTTTTATCTGTGTTCATTATTGGCTGTATTTTTTGCTCTGGTTTCCTCCCACAATCCAAAGATGTTTGGAGATTTGACTGGAGGATTGCAGATATACAATTGTCCATGAATGTGTTTGATATAACGTTGGGATTTTATGAATCTTTAGAGATCAATCAATGTGCAAAGAAAGTGGCCCATGGCACCATTGGGGATTTGATACATCGACAGCAGCTAGTGGGCTAGTGTGATTTAAAGTGTAATAGTTCTGCAGTAAATGTAACTGTTACTGAATAATCTTTGTCATGTAGATATTTACGCAATAAAACGCAGTAGTATGGAAGCATTATTTTTTATTTTGATTCTTTCTTCTTTCTCTAGAAAGCTGTGAACCAATTAATATAAAACATGGATATATAACTGACAAGTATCCACCTCCTTATGCATATAATGGTTTTATCCAGTACGAGTGCAACAGTGGCTACATACTTTCAGGCTCTGATACTCTGCAATGCACACAAGATGGTTGGAATCCAGACCCTCCACACTGCAAAAGTAAGGATGCTTTGTGTTTTTAAATGTAATGTAAATGGGTTTTTTTCTGATGACTGGCTAATTATGTACAATTTTCTTTGGTTGTACAGTATTAAACTTTATGGTCTGGATGTATTCGGCTAATATTTGGGTATTTCTTATTACTGACACTGACCTTGAGAATAATCGAGGTCTGCCACAGAACGTCTTACTTGCAAAATTAGAGTCAGTAAATATTTTTGCTCTTTGCACTTTTGCTCTTTGCTCTTTAGCCATGTCACACGGTCTAATAAGTGCTTGTTGATGTGACGACACCAGTTTTAAGTCCTCGTCTAAGTCTTTCTAATAATAAAGGATAAAATTGCTGTGTTGTGTTGAGTGTTTTGAACAAGATTCTGGTGTTTTGTTTTTGCCTTTGAGTTGAATCAAAATGTAACTCAGCATATGAAACAAGTAGCATTGAGTGAATCGCCGGGGATTGGTTTTTAGCCATGTGGTGTACTAGCTAGCCCATCATTCTCAAGCAACACTTTGTAATCATCAATACTAATTAAAGCACATAGCCCTCAATTTATTAATAATGACTTTACTTTGGAGGGGAAAATTCCTAATTTTAATTCATGCTTATTTTTGTTTGTAGACATCTGGCAGTATTTTGTGATAGCTGGGGTTCTGTTACTGAGTAAGTACATCTAACTTGTACATTATTGATCCCAGTGATTTTGCGGCATCCAGAACAGAGGCTAAAATACATTTTTAAAATGATGTGTAATGACTGTGAATACTGTGTGTGAATTGAAACAACATATGTGATGGACTGGCGCCCCATCCAGGGTGTTGCCATGTGCCATGCACCCATTGAAGAGCTGAGATAGGCTCCAGCACCCCTCCCGACCCTAATTAGGATAAGGGGTAAAGACAATGAAGGAACGAATGGAAACAACATGTAACAAATATGGAACATTTTGAAGTGCATCACAGACATCCAATATTATTAGCATTTTACACATTGTCCCAACTGTAATGCCAAATTGACATTCTGGACCTCTCCGAAATTTAGTAACAAACGTTTGTACTACACTCGAGTTTAAATTGTGAATTTAACTACTTCACATGTATAAATGTACTTAACAAATCCTAGTCAAGTCTGTGTTTGTCTTTCTGCAGTTACACTAATAATAATGTATTGCTTCAAAAGATTGAGGTGAGTACCATTTTTCATTTTTTAAATCATGTTCTATTTAAAACCTAACAATACCTTTTGATCTTCGTGGCATGCCTAACCACTTGCAGTGCAGTTTAAATAAGCACCATTTGCATTGAAATGAGTAACAAATTAAAGTACACATTACTTCAACATTAACTAAACAACAGCGTTGCAACATCACAAGCTTTAATAACAATAATTATTGACCATGATGTCTAATCTGACCATCAACAAGATTCTAGTAATGCTAATGTTATATAACACATGCACATACAGGCATGATAAATAAATCAGACACAGACAGGTTGGTTTTTCCCTCTTTGATGTGATTTTGTAGCACTTCCTCATTCAGAAACTTTAAACAATGATACAATCTTAATAAAGGAAACAGGAAAACAGGAAAGACAAAAATTAAGGGATTACCAGGATATCAGCAAACTGTATGTGACCTGAAATATTGTGCCGTGAGATATCATCTATTATTAACTCGTTTCGTCCTTTCACTAATTATTTTATACATTTAATCTTACTGTATCTGTTCTTGGCCTGAGACAGTAAAAAAAGACTACTTGTTACCAAATGCATTTTAATATCCAAAGCGCTATGCTGTTAACTTAATATAAACAATCACAGGCAGTGATTTTTAATTTGTTACAGAAGCCTCGATCCTGGTTTAAAGTGCTAGTGAAATGGTTTTCCATTTGGGTTAATATCGAACATTCCCATGCTGGACTTTTGGCTTACAGGTCAAAACAACTTTACTCAGGAAAAGTGTCTACTGTAAATGAAGATGGAGAGATATAACACCCTCTCGGTTCTGGTAAGAAAGATTACAAATGATCCGCATGCGTCATTAAAAAGCACGTATGGAAGAAAGACAATCGTGTCCAGTTCAATCTCATATTGTTACTAGTGTCAAATTCTGTGTGTCACAAATGGGTCATATTCTGTTAGTTTGGATACCCATTAGCTGCTGTAAATGACTCTTTTAAATGTCAGTTATCAGCTGGTTAATCATTACCAAGCCTAGCTTAGAGCACAGACATGGTTAAACTGGCAAACGTGCTTGTGTGATAAAGAAACAATAAAATTCACCACATAATCCAACCAGATCACACAGTTTTTTCCAGACACCTTACAAATTACCTCTTATTCAACATCTGTGCACACTTCTAGAACATCTGCTTTGCTGACATAACATCAACTGCTATCTTCTAACAATCTGACACGGTTGTTAAATGTAATTTATTTATAATATTTTTAATATTCACATACTCATATGTCGTCCTGTCCCTCTCTTTGACTTGATTAGATAATTACATACTGTTTGTTTTGAGAATCGGTCACATCAAACTTTATATTACTGGATCAATAACATGATTGGGACTGTAGCTCATGGGGAGAAAAGATTTAGAATATAAATATGAAACGTTATTACCTTTCTTGTTCATTTGTTCACATTCGTGGGGAAAAATAAGAGACCACTTCAAAAAATGTTCAAGCAAAATAAGCACAGTTTGATTTGTTCTTTTCTAATATTTATTGTAGTCTATTGAATAAAACACCACTCATTCTGATCAAACACATAAACCACATAACCATAAATTATAAACAAAAATAATTGATAATTTTGGAGTGGTGTTTTTTCCATGAATGTATTTTATTGAAAATACTTTATACTAAATTACAACAAATAACATATTTTTGAATAAAGTATCTTGGTTTATTACGGATAATTATTGTGGTATGCAATCTCTTCTAGGACCAAAAGACCATCATCTCAGCAAACTTCATATCCTACATCTTTTCTTAGGTTCAAAGATGCATATTGTGTGAACTAGATCTATCTAATTCTCCTGTTGAGCTGGTGGATGGCTGTGAAACTGGAGATCACATGGTTTAGTCATGGCTTAAAGTTATTAAAACAGTGTTAAGTATGTTAAGATTAAGGTTTGTTTATCTCTGAATTTATTTATTAATTAATTTCAACACTGAAAAAGTAATACTCATTTATTTATTGAAAAAAACAGACGTTCTTTTTAATGAGCACATAGTATCCAGTTCAATTCCAGTTTAATTCTTAAAATTATTATTTAATTATTAATTATTTTTTTTAATTATTTTAATGCACTGAGATTGATGGTGCCATATTGTAGTCCTTTAAGAAGAGTACTGACCTCACTAGCATGGTGTTTTATCTGTCACTATAACATGGCTGGATTACGTGTTCATGTTGTAAACAATATAAAATTAGCAGAGCGTAGTTCAATTTAGTACTTTGTTTTTCTCAAATACGATATCTCCTACAATGTGCCTTTATCACCTTTTATTGTTGTTTTACCCATAGTAGTATGTGTGTGCATATATATGTGTGTGTGTGTGTGTGTGTGTTTTATAGTTTCTTCCCACTGGCCAACAAACAGGACTGTTCATCTTTAATTCTGTTTAAATTTTTACATTGTTTTTAACGATTGCAATACTGTACTCTGTAGGATCGTGCTGTAATAATACATGTTCTGAGCACTCAATCACACGACCAAATAAAAGTATTGTAAACGTAGTTTATTATTTTAACTGGTATGAATTCAATTAATTTGTGGGCTCTTGTTACATTTCTAAACATAAGGTGATGTTTTGGCTGCAGTAGTTTAAAATGAACTACAGCAGCAGATCTCAGAAAATGCTAATATATTATAAGATGCTCATGCCCAGATCAACTACTAATTTTTATTCTTATAATATTCTGCTTAACACAAACAATATAGAGGACTAAAGACGTTCATCATTATTTGACGATTTTTTATTGAAGGGCACTTCTGAAACACGAGAACAATGGCTGAAGGACACTTTGGTAGTACAATCGGCAACGAGACATTTACAGACTTAATAAACCATTAATGTTAATAAACCATTTTAACATTATACAATACATCCACTCTGAAACCAGTTGAACTAGCAGTTATTCAAGATGGTTAATAAAGCTCAGACTTCCAAAGATATTTAGGTGTGTTTGGGGTCACGGCTCCATATAGGCCACTGGAGGTCTTTCACACCAAAATCATCACATCAAGTATTTATAAACCTTTGTAGAAACAAAGCTAGAACAAGGCACTTCGTTTGGCACTAAGGTGGAATCAAGTGATACATGTTGTACAACTGCTTTTATACACTGGGACTAAATATTCAAAAAAGGGAAATGAATTAAAACATTTTTTTCTGAATGAAAGAAAATTTGCATAGTCCACCTTAAATCTAGAGGTGCGAGTTTAAAAACTGCTCTACAGTCTCATCGTAAGTTTTGCCACAATGTCTGTACAGTATGAATAACTTACAGGTTCAGTGTTGCCACATTAACAAATATAAATAAATTCATATTTACTCAATGCATATCCGCAACTTAAACTAAATGAGGCTTTAATGCTGATTGAAAGTCCAAAGCTATAAACTGATTAAGGAACACTGTCCAGTTTGGCAATTTGGTATTATCCGACAAAAGTTGCTACATTCTTTTAAATTAAAACCATTCAGTGTGGAGGCAAAAGGTAAATCATTAACTAAAAGGTTAATGATTTATTACTAAGAGCAGACTAAGGTGTGTCTTGTGTTCTAATCCAGAATTTGTTATTGAAAAATGTCAGGTACTTGTTATGAGTCAGTTTGCTGAATTACTCAACACTAATTCATTGCTTTCTGTGGTCATGGTGGGTCTGGCGTTCCCAGAATTACTGGGTACAGTAACACACCCTCTTTGCAGGATGCCAATCCATCACACACTCAGACACAGCTAGTGATTCACATTTATGGCATTTAGCAAACGCCTTTATCCAAAGCAACTTAAGATTACAGTGCAAGCAAATAAAGGTCAGGAGCCTCACTTAGTATCCAAGTGATGTTGGAGCTTGAACGAGGGGATTTAAACAGCAAAACTTATCACTGAAAAAATGTTTTTAATAATTAGCTATTAATAATTATGTGTTTGTTACATTACAAACCTAACCAAATGTAACTGGCGTCTTAAAATGAGCTGATAATTTAATTAAAAAGACAAATTCTTCTTTAACAGCCCTGACTTTTTTATGAACAAAAAAGATACAGCAGTTCATTAAAACCATGAAAACATCCCAAGTCTTTCATCCCGCTCAAGTTCTACAGTGTCAAAAAATAATTACTGGACCATTCCTGCTTCCAACCAGGAATGCTTAAAAGAAGCACGTCCTGATATGGTCTGATGATAAAACTAACAGAACATTCATCTGAGGCTTATTACTCTGTCTGAGGCACTGAAATGCTCGGGCCTTTGGGATCGTCAAAGCGGTCCATGGTGCGGACCTGCATAAGCATGTGGAGGCCATAGGTGAGGATGAGGACCATAAGCAGAGTGGTGAGAAGCCCCATCCAGATTCCTGGGGTGAAGAAGCTGGAGCAGTCACTGGCATATGAGAAATTACTGCCAGTCACGTTGAAGCCCTGGATCTGGGGTCAAACACCACAACACAATAAATGACAGATAAACCATATTAGTATTTACTTAATAATAAAGAAAATATTAAACCCAATGATCAGTGCGGTTCTAGTCCTTCATTCATTAATATTTGTGTTTTACTACTGCTGCCCAGCAACCCCTAACGGAAGCATCCTGAAGAAGAAAAATAGTTAAGTTACCTGAAAGTCTGTGAATAATAGATTCCAGCGGTTGGATAGGTCTGTAGAGTTGAATGGCACCAGCAGTGGACTCTCAGCACTGCTGACTTTTTGGCAATGGAAGGAATACTCTGCAGGGGCATAGACACCACGACTGGCATTAAATGTGGCTGTCTGGCCATCAAAGTTCAGCTCCACCTGCTCCAGGACCGTCCAGTTCCGTGCAGATACTGGAAAGAACCTCTTGTGCATTGAGAAGCTGGAGCGTAAAGAAGGAATATTTGAGTCAATACACAGGGGGTGACAAAGTAACAAAGAGCACAAGGTACAAGAGCTGGAATGTGTTCCCAGTCTGCAATGGTCAGTATCTATCAAAGTGGTCTAAGGGAAAAATAGTGGTAAAGCGACCTCAGGGTCATTGGTAGCCAAGGCTCAATGATGTATGTCCAGAGTAAAGGCTGGTCCAACAGCTACGTTAAGCTGATTTGTAAAGAAAGGTCAAAATAAACAGCAGCACAGTTTCAGGAAGCACTAGGGTGACCACACAACAATTTGATCGGTGCAAATTCACTAACAACTATGGCGACACAAATTTGGCAATATTCCTTTACAGGAAATGACATTTCCCCATACACAAGTGCTACACCTTTAAAACTGCCGTATGGGGAAGCTGTGGAATGCACAAGTACTATACCCATTATAATTTTCTTTAACTTCCAATATTGCACAACTTCAACCTTTCCACTCTCAAGCGGTTTCTACATGTTTTGTTTTAACAGTCCAATCCCCATCAACGTACAAAATGGGATTCGAAAGATAAACGTCTAAGAGAAGACACTTTTCAAGGCCTCGTGCAAAGTGGTGAAACAAAAAAGAAAAACAAGGTCTTTAGGTGGGTAAGGAATGTTTGGAGCTGTTTGAGGCGGACTAAAATAATAACATGGAATGTGCTTTGCGTCATCCCCTGCCGTCCTGCAATTAGTGGATTTTAGACGAGGCTTTTAGCAGTCATTAGAATGAGATTTTGACCCATATAACTTTTTTATTGAATTTCCTTGGTCACAGGAGCACTACACTGGCTGTAAGCATTGTACAGGTGGCACAGAAATGGTTTTGAAAATGTACTGGCTATGTGGTAATGGTACACTGAAACACTATTCTTAATTCTAAAAAAATACATATAATTAAGACACTCTACACTAGGCAGTGGAATTTGTCCTCCGCATTTTGAAACACACATATACACACAAAGGGGAAGTGCACAGATGTCTAAAGTGTTGGGCAGCCCAAGTTAGGGGTTGGGTGCCTTGCTCGATCACAAGTCCAGATCACTAACCACCAGGCAATGGCTGCCCCTATGTATGAGGTGCACATAGCTCCCCAATGATGAATCTGATTAGTTCATGATTTTTTTGGAAAATACCCATCCTCATATAGTAAGTCTACTCATGTACTGTATATTTTGAATACTTACGTAAGGCGTACAGACTGGAATGTCAGCACAGATTTGTAATTCAGGACAAGTCTGAGGAAAAACAAAAGAAATGCAGAGTTATATTCACTATATGGTACACAACATTTTTGGTTTTCTCATATTTTGTCCCAGTTTAGTGTGGTTTCACTTCTGGGGGATCCCGGACTGCAGTCGAG
>JAYDZF010000018.1:13559074-13570825 GCA_034509105.1 Microcambeva barbata | reverse complement strand
TATATATAAGGAAAATAAGTATTTGAACACCCTGTTCAAAAATATCAGAGACAATATTGTGCACCTAAAATTTCAGACCCCTCCATGATTTCTAAGTGGGAGAACTTGCAAAGTCGCAGGGTGTTCAAATACTTCACCTCACTAAACACTGAACATTTATTCTTCCCTCAACATAAGCAGTGCTCATTTAGGGGTTTATTGAGTTATCATTTTCTCTCCAAAAAGAAAATGATAAGTGTTACTAGGTCGCAGGTGTGCATAGGGAAAAGGTGATTGCAAGTTCTCCCTCTTAGAAATCATGGAAATAAGTATTTGAACACCCTGCGACTTTTCCCTCACTGTATATATAAATATATAATGTGTCATGTGACTTATTAGTTTTACTAGGTTGCAGGTGTAGTACAGCTCTCACACTCTCTTATACTGGTCACTGAAAGTTCCAACATGGCACCTTATGGAAAGAACTCTCGGTCTTAAAAGACTAATTGTTGCGCTACATGAAGATGTTGACGGTGGTTTAGACATTAATGTCTGTAAATTGAGGGAAGAATATAAGTGGCACACAGACTACTTTTTATTGTGTCAAAGTGTCTTTTTGTCAGTGTACCTGGAATACCTGGAATTTAAAGTTGAAATGTTGGTCTCATTTGCATCTTTTAATGTCAAACACAAATATTCTCAGTTTACAGCAGAAATAAATGGCTCAGCCTCATTGGAGGGGAGTGTATAACAAAAATATATATTTTGGTTACCTTGTCACCTGATATTAAACTAAGTGAAAACTAACATTAAACACCTACTACTTGTGTAATAATATGGTGCAAATTATTTTTTCTCTGTAGTATGAATGCTAAAATAGTAACTGCAGGACAACTGCTGGGATAGGCTAAAGAGCTGTGAAAAATGAAAGAACCAAAATACTGTAGAAGTTTGTTCTATTGTAAGTGTGTCTGTATTTCCTTAACTGCACAATTAGTAGAATTAGTAGTATTTAAACATTAACCATCTCAGTGAACAGAAAATGTCACAATCATTATAAAAATTCTGTTTTGATGCCTCAATTGTACATTTAAATTAGAATTGTTAACCTTCATTTTCATACACAAACCCCTAAAATTTGTATTCATTGTAGGCACACACACATTCAGTCTTAACTTTAATATACCCAACCAAACAATAAAAAGCCAGGTGTTACATCATTTCTGTAAGGAAAACTATAAAGATTATCAATAAAATAGAAGCTTTTTCAGAGAGAGACCTGAATGTCATAAGAATATTCTTCCAACCTAGATCTGTGATGCAGCTGTATTTGCATGTAATAAAAAGACTAGTGCTGGTGCCTGAATACTAGCTTAGAAGTGTAACATGAACAATGTACCTTCATATAAACCTTTACAAGCTGAATAAAAAAACTTAATTTGGAGTACTATTTAATAATTTGGTTTTAATGTGCACACCTAAAAACAATATCTAAGTAGCGCTGCGGCTATATAAGTTCCCTATGTAAAAGCAATGCATTATATTGACAGTATTACTTTTTACTGCAATACATTATGCTGAATTGTAAAATACCTGAGTACTGAAGTACAGTGATTTTTTTTTACTGTTTGGGACTGGTCTGTATTACCACTGATATGGTGCATGTAGGGAACACTGTGATCCAAATAAACTCATAAAAATCTGGTTCAATGTCAAGTTGAGCACAAAAAACTGACTAAAAGAAACTAAAATTAAACTAAAATTATTAGATAAATGAAATAATAATTAATCTTTAAATAGTGTCACACAATATTGGATAATACTACATTTTAAAAAGCCTCTCAGCCGTGTTTCTAGCTGTTCTTAACCAAACTGCCTGTGGCAGATTGCAAGTGAATACACTCATTCAAACAAACAAGTTCCTTGTGGCAATCAGCTGGAAAGTCTTCTTCTTAAGTGTCTCACTGCCTGAGAAAACACATAATTACAAACATTCAAACACACACATCATGTAGGTTATTGTGACAAAAGTATCATAAAACTTCAATGAAATGTCAGCAGAATATCTAGCAACTGTTAAAGATTTACTTTCAGACACTATAGAGCATTTCCTTTAATACTCTGTGTGCACAATTATTAGGCAAGTGAGTATTTTGACAATTTTGTCATTCTTAGAAAAATGTTCTCGTTTCAAGCTGTTCAAAATTGAATGTTTTTTTTTTTATTATTATTTCAGAAAACTGGACTCATTAATTAAGAGCTCCTATATAACCAGTTTTTGCCAGTTATAACTTTTAGTATTATGTAATTTTAGTTGTTGAACTATAAATCTTGGTATATATAATTTTCTCCAGTCCACCCATGAACGATGGCCCCCTGCTGAGTCAGGTTCCTCCAAGGTTTCTCCCTGTAATTTTAGGGAGTTTTTCCTTGCCACAGTCGCCCTTGGCTTGCCCAACAGGGCTTTTTGGTCTTGTGGTCCTAAACTCTGTAAACACTAAAACCTTACTTTTACTTTCTTAACCATTCATGTTTGATTTAACATTTTGGATTAACCAAGAACCCTCTAGTTGGTGATTAGTAAACATAATCCTAAAAAATAAGACTTGCCTAATAACTGTTAATAAATTTTTGATTAAAAAACTGAAATGGGCATATAATTATACAGAATGTGTGGATCAAAATCAAACATTCCATGGGTCTCCAATATTCTGGAAAGAGTAGTTTCTAAACAGCTATATATATATATAATCACATGAAAACTGCATTACTAGAAAATACAGTAGGTGTTAAAGGAATTGCACTCTCTTGGATTAAATTCTATTTAACTGACAGCTTTGTCTATCTTCATAGTAAATGTTCAGAACCTGTAAAATATGGTGAGAATGTACAATATGGTGTTCCACAGGGGTCAGGAATTGGAACGTGATGTTGGTGGATGGAGCAAGACATGATGTCCCAGATGTGCTCAATCAGATTCAGGTCTGGGGAACGGGCAGGCCAGTCCATAGCTTCAATGCCTTCATCTTGCAGGAACTGCTGACACACTCCAGCAGCATAAGGTCTGGCATTGTCCTGCATTAGGAGGAACCCAGGGCCAACCGCGCCAGCGTATGGTCTCACAACGGGTCTGAGGATCTCATCTCTGTACTTAATGGCAGTCAGACGACCTCTGGTGAGCACATGGAGGGGTGTGCGGCCCTCCAAAGAAATGCCACCCCACACCATTACTGACTCACTGCCAAACCGGTCATGCTGAAGGATGTTGCAGGCAGCTGATCGCTCTCCACGGCGTCTATACACTCTGTCACGTCTGTCACATGTGCTCAGTATGAACCTGCTTTCACCTGTAAAGAGCACAGGGCACCAGTGGCAAATTTGCCAATCCTGGTGTTCTCTGGCAAATGCTAAGCGTCCTGCACGGTGTTGGGATGTGAGCACAACCCCCATCTGTCGACGTCGGGCCCTCATAGCATCCTCATGGAGTCGGTTTCTAACCGTTTGTGCAGACACATGCACATTTGTGGCCTTCTGGAGGTCATTTTGCAGGGCTCTGGCAGTGCTCCTCCTGTTCCTCCTTGCACAAAGGTGGAGGTGGCGGTCCTGCTGCTGAGTTGTTGCCCTCCTACGGCCTCCTCCACGTCTCCTGGTGAACTGGCCCGTCTCCTGGTAGCGCCTCCAGCCTCTGGACACTACGCTGACAGACACAGCTAACCTTCTTGCCACAGCTCGCATTGATGTGCCATCCTGAATGAGCTGCACTACCTGAGCCACTTGTGTGGGTTGTAGAATCTCATGCTACCACAAGTGTAAAAGCACCACCAACATTCAAAAGTGACCAAAACATCAGCCAGAAAGAATAGGTACTGAGATGTGCTCTGAGGTCCCAACCTGCAGAACCACTCCTTTGTTGAGTGTGTCTTGCTAATTGCCAATAATTTCCACCTGTTTATTCAATTTGCACAACAGCACGTGAAATTGATTGTCAATCAGTATTGCTTCCTAAATAGACAGTTTGATTTTACAGAAGTTTGATTTACTTGGAGTTATATTGTGTTGTTTAAGTGTTCCTTTTATTTTTTTGAGCAGTGTACTTTCCTACAAACCATTGTTACTATACTTCTTGATTTAAAAGAACAAAATCAAATCAAACAACAACAACAAAAAACTTTGACAGCTCGGTCTCTATCATGTGCACATTTTAACAGGTGTATTTGGTACTTCCATATTTAATGTCACAGTTCTGAACGAAAGTTCTTCTACTTTTAATAGATTCAGTCAAACGAAGAGTTAAGAATGGAAAAGGCATCTGAAGGGTCTGTGCTTCCTCTCTGGAATGGTAAAAACAGAGCACAGTTTATTGTAGTGAGTGAAAAATTCATCTGTGATTCAGATTCGAGTCTCATGGGCGGGTACCGGAGTGCCGGCTCGCCCCCCCCCTCTGGGAGCAGCTCATCACTGGCAGTGTAAAAAAATCTGGGATGATGGAGGAGGTGTCGCTTGTCTTCTTTCATCTTTAAGTTGCTCCTTCTTTTCTTTGCTCTTGACTTCCAGATGCTTCTTCAGCAGCCGGAGCACCGGCATCTGCTTCTGAAAAGCACATACAAATAAGAATGTTAAGTGAGTAACAGGGGCATGGCATAAAATATGCAGTGGCAAGGCCAGACGTTAGGAGAACGGTGCAAATTGTGGATGCAGGCTCATCAAAACATATGGAGTCAACCACTAGGTGGTTCTTTGTTTGTTTGGATTTGTAACATCACGTTTTATAACATACACCTTCGTTCCAACCTTGACAGAAGCTGTAGTGACTCATCACACAAGATGAATCAGTTTACAAAGTGATATCTAACACAGCCATGGACAATTTTACACCTCTAGTTGGAAGTCTTTGGATTGTGTGAGGAAACTAGAGCACCCAGAGTAAACCCTCATGGACATGGGGAGGACATCTAACCTCCACACAGAAATGACCAACCCACCTAGGGATTGAGCCCAGGACCTACTTGCTGTGACGTGAAGGTGCTACACACCGAGTGACCATGTCCGACTTTGCTTTTAAAACCAGTGTGACATGATGTCATGCTGACATAGCTATTAGAAAAAAATAATAATAAGATATCAGAAATAGTACTTGAACCATGAATGAATTTTGACCTTTTTTAAAGTTTTTTTTTCTAAAATCTGCATCAGCGTGACACCATGTTTCACTTAAAAGAAAAAGTCAACAGTAACCAGATCTGAATCCATTAGTCAACTGGGGAGACGGGGAATGGAATATTTGCAGCATTGCATAATGCAATCAGGTCGGAATTTTAGAGAAATCCTGCCTTAAAGAATTGGGTACACATCTGGCCTCTTAGAAAAACAATAATACAATGTAGTACTCATCACCTTTTCAAACTCCCTATCTGATGACGTTTCTGAGCAATCTCTGTCAGGATACAACCCAACGTGGGAAAGAAATCATTATTTCCTCACCCTGAAGGCTATCAAAGCTTGGCACGTAGCCATTATTGAGTCCAACTTCCCAGTGTAACAAAGTGTGCCAACAAGGTTCCTCAATGGCAAGGTTAACAAAAGAATGTACTGAATCCATTCGTGTGCACTTGTGAAGATATTTATTATTCTGTCAAGTGGAAACATTCCCAAATGGGGAGGAAACACTTAAGGAAGGGGGACTTCCAGATGTTGACAACAGTGTCAAGAGTGCTTGTGGTGACAGCATCGATTCAACCTTTCCTTCACCTTCTTTGTGTTCCAGGCACACAAACAAGAACATTTGACCTTAAGAAACGTACGGAATACGAAAGGGAAGGATGTGCTTGGCAGAGCGGGGCTAATTAGCATAGCTTTTCTCTACATAGGTCAGACACATCCAAAATCGGGCCCCAGGGCCAAATACAGCCTGTGGTTCCTCTTGTAAAACGCTTTTGTGTGAGCAGTGGTAGGTTAGCAGTTAAGCTGAGCTTTGTGAGCCCTTGAGCCAGGCCCTCAAGCCTCAGTTGCTCAAAATCAATTCACACACTGTGGCCAAATGTATGAGGACACCTGAAAGCTAGCTTGTTGGTCCTAGTTTATTTAGAACAGTCATGGCGCATTTTGTTTCTCAGGTTCACCTCGCTTGCTCGTTTTTGGACTGTGGGAGGAAACCGGAGCACCCAGAATAAAACCACACAAACCACCATGTGGAGAACCTCACAGACCGGCCCACGTCAAAACTGAACCCAGGACCTTCATGCATTTGCTTGTTTATTTTTTCTCCTTTGAGGATAAAATGTTTACTTACAGCTTAATATATCCCACCCACTAACATGTACCGTGAAGAAATATTAATCGTTAATCAACCACTTCATCCGTTAGTGGCAATCAAGCCTGGTTGAAGGACTTTAATTCAACACTACAGTATGAGTACTTAATAACATAAATAGAAACTTGACATTAAAATTCTTATACTTTTATCTAGCATATAAATCAGACCAATGCATTGTGGGTCACCTCACAGCAAGAGGGTCCTGGGTTCGATCCCCGGGTAAGGCGATCAAGGTCCTTTCTGTGTGGAGTTTGTATGTTCTCCCCAAGCCTGCGTGGGTTTCCTCCGGGTACTCCGGTTTCCTCCCACAATCCAAAGACATGCTTCCAGTTTGACACTGAATTGTCCTGTAGGTACATGTAATGGACTGGCACCCCATCCAGGGTGTTACCTTGTGCCCGTTGAAGAGCTGGGATAGGCTCCAGCACCCCTCCCTGGCCCTAATTAGGATAAAGGATTAAAGATAATGGACTGAACTGAACAATGCATTGTGGTCATGTGGAAGGCCTTGATTTAAGTGCTTGATTAAATGTAATCAAGGTGGCCAGATTACACCGTGCATCAGATTTTTCAGAGACTTAAATGTGAACCGAAGCTTATAAACCCATTTTTCTTACACTTCAATATTGCCGCTCCCACACTATGACAGCTTGACCCGGTCCACCCATGCAGTAGCAAGCACACAAATGAAACATTAAACACACAAAACAGATAAGCTGAAGGAGGTCTACCTCCAGCATTGAGGTCCATCTGAGCCACGTCTTTGGTCAGTTCACTGGTGCTCACCGCTGCCCCTTCTTTCTTGATGTCTGGGACTGCGTTCCTGCGGCCCGTACGGTCACAATTAATGAAATCCGAGTATGACGACTCGACATCCATTATCTGCCCATGACCTGCCGTCTCATTCCACCTAGAAGATACAATGGGGTAAAAGAAGAGTTAATTAGTGAAGTGTTTAAATCTTGGTTTACTGGTTTAAATATATTTAATGTCACTAAAATGTTCTTTACACCACAAATGTGAAAAATAGGCTCCATTAAATATGAACACATAAACCTGACTACATCAAAAACACAGAAAATAAATTAGTGAGGAGCTTTTGAGATTACTTATACTCATCATACTCATCACATGGGGAATTAATAAAACACAATAAAGTTAGGGGTCGCCAGAGCAGATCATGCTGTGAATTATTAATCTGACATGCCATTCCTGGGACAACCGTCTTATTTATTTGGGCTTGGGACCAGCATTAAAATGCATTGGTCTATGCATCTTAGTAGTAAGGGTGGTGCCCAGATGACAGGTGGCAACAGCGAGCTTCAAACCAGGGAGTTGAGCCACTCGGTGCTGGTATGCTAGTGGAAAATCCAACTTCTCCAACTTGACACCATAGAGTGAATAAAACTAAATAATTAAATTGTTAAGGGGAACAAAAAGGTAAAGGAAATTAATGTGTTTTTTAAAGAAAAGAAAGAGACATAAATAAATAAATGAAAGGAAAAAACTAAGAAATAAATCATTCAAATTAAAAGCAAAATTATAAGATTAAGAAAAATTGGAAATAATGAGAGTGAAAGGAAAACCGCAAAAAAAAAAATTATGTTGAATGGTAACACAAAAGAGGACATTAACAAAATAAGAAATATTAGGAAAAGAAATGAGAAGCAGGATGGGAAATAATGCAGAAAAAGATGAGCTGAGGAAGAGAGAAATAGCTGTTTGTGTTAATTGAATAGATGAATAATTGAACGAGAATATCCTCAGTTCTGTAATATAAACGGCAGAATGAATTAGCAACAATTATTGCAGCACAGCTTCTATTTCCACACTGGAAGTAATGAAGTCAGTGCCTGCACTCATTTCAGAGCCTAAATTTAACCAGGAGACGAATGTTCCCCTGAGATCGCGGAACGTCACAAAGTAATGACCACATCTTCATCTCATCCTCGTCTCACTGGCTATTATACCCGAGTTCCACCCCGCTTCAGCATGTAGGCCGTCAAACGTGGGAGCTAAAACGTACAGCTCCCTTATTACTGCCAGAGTGCATCAAGCTGCTTTCAAGATGATAGTGTGGGATGCAGTGTATTCAAAGAATGCAGCACACACACACACACACACACACAGAAAGAGATACAGAGAAGCTATTCATCTTTTGTGCTTTCTCTTTTCAGTCTGTTTAAGTGGGTCATGGATTCTGGAGGTTACAGGACTGTGCCAGGCCGAGGAGAGGGAACCACAGAGGTAAATAAAAGGCAAGGCTGGGGTATTCCAAAGAAAACAGCAATGAATAAGGCAACACTGTCCATCCAGCCCTGTTGAGAGGAATGCTTGGTCGGTTGGGCTGAATCAGAATGGTATGGGTGCATGGGAGCAGACTGAACACAGTGCATAATAAACTCAGTGCATCCTGTGTTCCCTCAAATATTCCAAAAATGTAACTTAATCTGATAAAAGTCAACTTTTCCATGACAAGACGCTAGGGATTTAACGATACACTCTACCCATGACGTTCATAATTCTTCTTTCACATTCCACACATCCTTATTCTTTATTTTTCTTGACATTTCATATAGATTTCTTTGGTTTTTATTGTTAATTAAATTTTGAACCATCCAGCTAACTAAGCATAATCATCCTAAAACGACCATCAAAGCCGAGCAGTCACGTTCAGGTTTTTATGTTTTATTGAAATTCACCGTTGTCATTGTTCTTGGGATCCCTGACTGCTTTCCAGGAGGGTATATTTCCACTCACCCCTCCTCCGACACACACAGTCCTTGCAGACCCCTTATTTTCACCAAAGCTTATCTGCAAACCAGGGTCCTTACACAGTGTTTAAATACCCTGCAGCCCGGTCATCCCCACCCAGTAGACCGGGTGATTATTGTCTGCTGCAGGTACTGCTAGCTGTGGCTGCTAGATGGTTCCCAGGCAGAGCCGAGATTCAAACCGTGTAGAATCGAGAAGAACACCTTTTTTTTTTTTACAATCTTCTACCAACTTTGGCCAATTAGTCGTCCCGCTGGGGAGGAGAATATATTTTGCCTGACACATGCACAAAGTGTGTACATCAGTGGATTAATGACCAATCTTCTGCATCTCCACGTTCCTCCAGTTCTGTGTCTTAGTGTGTTTGGTTTTGTAATTGCTACAAAATTATGGTAGACTAAATGGCAAGTGAAGAAGAGGTCATGTCCTGAAAGATTCCTAACTAGTCCCTTACATAACAGCTTTTTCACACCTTGTTTAACTTAGTCTGCTATGACGCACATGCAGTAACAGAACACACTTAAACCTTCTGCCTGAGAATGTAATCAGAAGGTGTTTTCATGGCTATTATTCTTTCATTTAACAGATTATTCAAAGGGTTACCCACTTCATATAATAGGATAGAAATTGTATTCGAAATGGCCTTAATAGCACCAGTCTATTCTGACTGAAGTGAATAATGGATGAATTTTTCCCCGACTGAGCTATTAGTTCAATAATGAAGGAATTGTTTCTGCATGTAAAAATAGCAGGTACTGAATCAGCCCAGCAGTACTCAGACTGCAGTTATTAGGTAAAAAAAAACAGAATTCATCCATACATCCACTGCATCAGATCATGTTACAGATCAGGTTTCAGACCTGGACACTTAGGACTCACAGAATTAATAAATAGTAAGAGGTCAGTACAAGAGCAATTACATTTTGAATACCCCAGGGTGTCAGAAAAAGTGAAAAAAAGGGTGGGGGACTGTCTCAAAGGAAATCATTCCACTGGATGTGAGACCATGTTTGACAAGAATGTAAGGTCAGATGTCTATGGGCCAAATCTGAAAGATAATTAGTTATATCATAACCCCAAAAAAGATCTTGTGGTGAACAGTTTATTTCTAAAACCCTAGCTGTTGGTGTTAATGCATTATATTTACAGAAGTTAACATATCTCCTTATTACCAATGTAACCATCAATTATGAACAAAACAAAGATAGTATGTTACAAAAGAGAAATAATAAACAGAAACTGAGTGAGAATGATCAATTATGAAATAAAAATCATATCGGGCCATGGGTAGAGTGGATCATTACATCCATACTCCTTATATAAAGTATTTAGGCTTGTGTATGTTAAGGGTAAGTGGGTTCTCTGCACAGAGCAATCCTATTACAACCTCTGTCCAAACAACTGTAAAACTGATGTATTTGCATGGCTGAAGTAAAGGCTGGTATGTCAACACTGCCCAATCAGAATTATAGTTAGAAAATGAGTTTCTGGATTTGTACTGTGACTAATCCATTGAATCTGATGAGACTCCCTCCATTTCTCATCTCAGTAAAGGACTGATCATACAGCCGGTTGAAGCAAAGAAAATCAAAAGATTCACCCATTCAACAACAGTTCAGACACAACGAGTCCATGGTCCGGGCACTGATTCACAAGCAATGTTGTATGGATTTGATTCCATCCTTCTAGACGGGGTAAACTACAATTTCAGTCATTCATTTCCTTCTTTTGTGGAGTAGCCAGCTGCTTTTAAATGAAGGGTTTCGAGTGCGAGGCTGAAACAGCTTGCTTGACGCATGGTGGGTGTTATTAAATGAAGACCTGGGCTGGATACATTCTGCTGGTTAATATTTTGCTGATTTAAGCACTCCATGAGTTTTTTTTTGTTCCAGTCAGCATACAGCAACACATTACTATTCTCACTTTAACGAATATACATTAGTTCATGTTTCGATTTTTTTTAAAATGTGACAGGCTGGTTTAGGCATGGATTATCATTCACATTCACTAATTTTCAAAAGCAACAAACATCAATGATATGACAAATCAGTCCAAGTTTTACATTCGCTTATAGGCACCACAACATGCACCACATTCTATGGATGGATGGATGGACGGATGGATGGATGGACAGAAAGATCAACTAATAGATGAATAGATAGAAGGATTGAAGGATAGACTAATTGATGGATGGAAAGACAAATGGAAGATGGATAGATGAACGTATGTAAAGACAGATGGATAGATAGAAGCATGGACAAACATTTTCAGCAGCTGTAGATTCCCAAGCCTAAATACAAATAAGAAGGTTGTCCTCAGCATAAAAACTACTCCAATAGAGCAGAAACCCCTAAATACAAGAGACTTTAAAGGACTAAAAGGGTATCATTTCAATTTACTGTATTTTAAACATCTCACAAAATGAAACTGAAAAAATGAAACCTGGGTGGATAGGTGACTGGGTGGATAGGTGAATGAATGGGTTGATGGTTAGATTTGAATGGATGGGTGGGTAAGTGTTTGGGTGGATGGCTTGATGGAGGGATGGGTGGGTGAGTGGGATGGATGGATGGATAGATAGATAGATGCAGTAACGACAAGCATGTCGTTTGAGGCAGCCGTGGCCTGGTGGTTAGAGAACTGGGCTTGTGATCAGAAGGTTGCCGGTTCGATTCCCAGAGCTG
>JAYDZF010000018.1:13542053-13553007 GCA_034509105.1 Microcambeva barbata | reverse complement strand
CACTGCACGGATTGGGTTAAATGCGGAGAACGAATTTCACTGCAAAGTGATGAAAAAAGTATATATCTATCTATCTATCTATGTCTTGCTGTGTGATCTGATGAGTTCCATTTAATGACACCATAAACAGAACTGAGAAAACCCCCACTGTAAGCAGCACCAGAAGCCTAATGCCCCAGGTGTTCAATCCAGGCCTGACAACAACTGCTAATTTACTGAGGAAAAGCTGCAGCATTAATGACAGGCACCGGGGATCATCATGGGACACAGGATGGTACAAACACAAAATGGTTCATATTAGCTTGGAGCTCATTGCATCGTCTCCAGGAGGCTAAACATCCGATCACACAGCAAGTAACAGAGAATGTGATATGTTACAGCCACTTGAAATGTTTGAATATAAGCAGAGCTAAACAGTCTAGTTGAAGCCCTGTGTTGGACTTACAGCACGCTCAGAGCTATCGTTTAGCTCCATAAAAGGGAAAATGATGAATCCTCTATCAGTGAGCTGAAATACGCCAGCTGATGGCATGGCTCAGTTGGGGTAGAAAAAAAGTATAAAAACCTTAAAGTATGTAATCATGAGGGCGGCTTATTCATGGTGCTTTAAAATAGCCTTAGTAGAAGTATTTCCTGTGTTAACTTTTGGCTTTTTTATGTAATTCTAGTACATAATTTTCCTGGTGTATGTTTTCCTCTGGGATATTTATTGGATTTACTATTTTAAAGCATCAGCCCGGAGTTTGAATCTCAGCTCTGCTACCTCTGGCCCAGGCGCCTAAACAGACTCTGCTGGCTGGTCAATGGCAATTGCATGATTGCGTCACGATCCCTGTCTGAACCCATCTTGTGCAGGTGGAAAGAAGCTAATACACATGTGACTGAGGAGTGTGTAATGTCAGAGCAGGGGTCACCGGGAGTACAGAACAGATACAAGTGGGCACCTGAGATTTATAAAATGGTATCGACTCAGTGTTCACTAGAAAGCACTTTTCCACACTCTTCTTTCTGGTCATGATGGATCGAAAGCCTTCTTTCTCTGTGAAGCAAGCACTGATTGGTGAGATAAAATAAGAACTCCAAAGCCATACGAGTGTTAATGTTGTCACTTGGTCATAGCTTGTTCCGACACTGTCAGAACATCATGTGTCTGGTTCAGCTATGTTTGAACATATAGCTTAGCAAATGGTGGAAAGTATTGTAAAATGTAACCACACATGACAGGTTGTACAGAAGCTTTTTGATAATTACTGCAACTGACAAAGCGGAGAATTGTTTCTTCTACTTAATGAGACACTGGACTTGAAGAGTGGCTCCCCGGGGCAGGATGGTACAGTAGTTTCCAAGAGACTTGAGATGAACTAAACCCCAAAAGCATCACAACTGAGTCATGAGACAGAAAAATGTGCAAGCTGGATGTCATACAAAAATCTTAAGACGTGCATGGAGTTGTAGGTTCAGAGATCCGGGGTAAAAAGTCATGAAGGTCGTCCTGAGGACATGTACATGGGGAGATTTGCCTCCCACTGTCCGAATTTTCAGATATGCTTAAAATGCCCCTAGTGTACTGATTTTAAAATGATTAGCATGATCAGTCAATGGTCTTGAAACCCGATATACCTTCTGTCCTCTAAATGATAGTTTCATGGCTACAGCCTTACTTGTCGGTAGTCTTGTGATTAATGATTAGGCATGTAAAGATGCACGACTGATTAATGTTTAATCAATATTCACTTCAAACATCAGAGGGCGCTGCTGCTATTCAGATTCAAGTTGCCAAATTAGGCTTGATTCAAAATTGTTTTGTGTAGTACCTACCTAAAAAATAAAAGGACATTCATTATTTAGATAAACAAACATTCACATATCAAACTCATAATCTCCAATTGAATTTTGTCTAAAAATAAATATATTACGAAATACAATTATTTCCAGAATCATGGTGTAGAGTGTAGCATTACATCCCGATTAATGACCAAAATGATATTTGGGTCCATGAAATAATGGGGCAATAAAGTGGCAATTTGAAGACGGTGGGGCTCAAACCAGTAAGGTAATGATTAATATTTCAGTACCTTATTTGATAGGCTAGCTGTCACTGATTTCTGTATATTAAAGCCAATGGGTTTAGATCCAAACTGCTCTTGAGAGCTTTCTCATGTGATGAATAGAAGCATGATATTTTGACTTGATAGTTGATTATGGAAAATACTGACGAAGCAGCTAGTTTTTTGGGTAACTAGCATTGGTTCTGCATGATGTTTCCTGTAAAGACTCAATAAGATAAAATAAGCAGCAGCGGGTGCTAACTTGTGACTCATGAATATACTTCCTTTTTTTCAAGATGCCGGTCTGGATAGTTACTACGGGTGTGTATTTCTTTCTCGCGTGACATCAATTGGCAGCACTTCTGACCAACTTCCTCCATAGTCTGGTCTTCTCGGCATTTTTGTTGATTGACTAAAAACCTGCCAGCTTTGCAGAAATGTTTCTAAATCCTTAAAGGTCCTACAAATCAGGATTGTACTGAGAATTTTGGTTTGTCAGCATTATAAAAGGTCATCCAACATCTATAGAACACTTTCAGAAACAACAGCTCCAACCAAAGTGTTAAAAAATGATTAATAATGCACATCTTTCCAAAAAGAATAGCATGGCAGCCAACAGATGTGGTCATCACAAAGAGTTATTCCAATTTTTTTCGTTTTTTAGGTTTGGTGCGATTTCTTATTACCACGTGGTCTGCTGTTCGGCCCTTGAGCAAGGCACTTAACTCTCAATCGCTCACACCTTGTAATGTAAGTCACTTTCGATAAAGGTGTCTGTTATATTCCAAAAATATAAATGCAAATATGAACAAAGTCATTCTTTGTCCAATGCTGGAAATTGCATTTTCAAGTAAAAGCACTTAAAGCATAATTTAGGAGAGAAGTATAGATCTTCCAGGAGACATTTAGTTTCTGTGCAGCACCAGTTACCAAAATGGTGTGATAATGACTTCTGAGTTTAAAGGGCCAATTCGAAGTGCCATTTCACAGTGTGCCACAGTGTCATTCTACTAAGTTGACCATTTTAAAAGCAGGAGAAGGTAAAAGTCCATGACAGCCGTCCGTTCACTAATGCACAATATAGTTCACACGGAAAGCAAAGCCTAGCAAACCTTTTAATATCAGCCATTAATTTTTAAATAATGAGAGTGCACCAGAAAGTGCAGCATCCTGAAGGTCAGCCTTAATCTTGTTGATGGGAACCATAAATGCACGACTTGCACATAATTGTCTACAATACAATATCACTTATTGTGTAGATCTCAAACTAAGCAAATTAAGATTTAATAAAATCATACACCATTACAGAGATACACTGTAATCTGGAGAAAGGTTATAAACCCATCCTAAATAACTGACATATTTCAAGAGACTATTTTAGCATGTATGGGGGCATCATCATCCTGTAATATGTCAGAGCATTTGTATTGCCACAGTGTTCACCTGATCCTGGTAATGATCTCACAGAGTGGATTTGGAAGGTGTTCGGACATCTTTTTGTGTAGACTTTGTGCATTTGGATTCAATTCTGAATAATTCTGATTGAAATTCTACTCAGGATCTGCACATAATCAGTCATGCTCAAAAATGTAATACGGTTGGACAGTTATAATGTAAGAAGATGGAAATTATGGTTCAATACATTATTATAAAATTTTAACATCTTTACCAGAAGGCCATTACATCATATTTCCACAGTACACGCCTAGTTAAGTAAACAAAACCACAAATGGCCATTTCAGTGCAGGAGTCAATCTGAGGCCAGTCAAACCAATGATGTAGGGATTTAAAGCTCAAAACTAATCAGTTACACGGAAAAGAAAATGAATCATAGTAAATTACCGTTAAGGCTCTGGGCTGAACAAATGAATTTATTTCCAATGAACTGTAGATTTAGGCACTGAATTCTTTCTCTTTTTTGAATTTTGAATATTAAAAGTGCTTTTATTTTTTGGCTTATAACTTCCTGAATTAAATTTGTATATGTGGCATTACAACGAATATATCCATCTAATCTGTGCCTGAAATAATCATTTCATGCACTTTGACTATTCAACATACACTTCCCAAAAGTATATGTACACATGACCATTAGCTTGTTGGTACTGGCCCTTAGTTTGTAGATGTTACAGCCCATTATATTCTGGAAATGCATTCTACAACATTTTGAAGCATGTCTGTAAACTTGTGTGCCTATCATCTGTGAGGTTGGGCATTGAGATGTTTCCAGTGTCTTACTAGCGTGTTCAATAGCATTGAGGTCAGGGTATGTCAAACTGTTGGCATGTAGTTAAAAGTATAAAATAATTATTGTCTACCAAATTAAACATCACTAAGCAAAGAGTGTGAGTGAAACACAAACTCAGTTATTACAGGTGTCCACATACATATAAATCACATAAATAAAAATGCCTGTTTGTCACTATATGTATTTCATCCACACCCTTTGCAGGTAAATTCTTTTACATTAAATAAACAATGTTTCTATGGGTCAGGTTTGACCTGCAAAAGCCTGATCTAATCTTATCCACCTATGTGATGAATAAAGACAGTCATGAACCAGACTTCCACATCAGCCTTATAACCTTATAAATGCTCATCTGAATCTATATAAATATCCAGACACATTTCAAGATCTTATAAAAGCCTTTTCAAAAGAGGGCACTTCATGAATAAATATGTCATTTTGGAATTGAATCCCCAACAAATGTGTAATCAAGTATCCTCAAACAGCTGGTCATGTAGTGCAGGGTCAAACGGAGGCTGCAAATAACGTATTTGCTCATGGATTCCTAAAGAACACCTTTAAACAATATGTGGCTCATGATAATCTTTAGATGTTTTTGTGAAGTTTGCACTCTGAGAGCTTTCTCTGTATTACTTTCTTCTTAACAATCATTGTGTCCAACACAGATCCAGCTCTTCTTTCTCTCACCGATCAAACACTGAGCGTATAGTCATTCAATTTGTGCTCAATAGATATAAACAGTTTCTAAGCACTTCCTTCGCTAGAGTCAAAACATCTAACTAATGAATGGTAATGCTCACAGGCACCATGCTTAACAATGGACTAATGACTGAGAACCTCTGGCTCCTATTATGTTCTTTGACAGTTCAAGATAATAATATAGACCAACTGTTTGGAAGCTTTAGTTACAGTCTTTGTCAAAGCTGATTTCATCATGGCAACAGCAGCTATAATAAATCAATGGTGTCAAATAGATCTTCTGGCTACATGCATTAGCAAAGCATGTAAATGTCATCTAATCTTAATGCAACGACTCATTAATATTCAATTTGCACTAAACTGCTTCAAAATTAGCACAGCTTTTTGAAAGCTGTCTTATAACAAATGTACTTCCCCTGAATACTCCCCCTAAACTTTTTTAAAAGGTGGAACTCATATTGTGCTTAATCCGCTCTGTAAACTCAATGTTCAATATCCATATACGTTGCCAATTTAATGGACTTAAACACAGATTTTGGATACCAGGGCTTTGGAGGGTGTATAGAGCTGAATGTATTGTATGTGAATATTAATGACAATGGTTTTTATTCTACACAAATTCTTTTTTTTTTACAATAATTAATAACAGAATTTCAAGCTACAGGTTTGTACAGTTTATTTTATATGTTGTTCATTTCACAATTTCAGCTGTAAGTCACTCTTATTTAGAATAGGTCTATGGGCTATACAAAACATTTTCATTAAGTTCTTTGCACGAAATCACCCTCACATAAAAAGATTTTATCAGTTTGAAACCAGGTTTACTTGCTTAAAAATTCATAACCTTTCGGTGCACCCTTAGCCTAAGTCCTCAGCCCAGAAAACTAGGAGTGGTGCATCTGTACATTTTTATAGATGTTATATATGAGAGTATCCTGAGGAGCAAAGTTCTGTACATTCTGAAAAGTACCAATTCAACAGAACAATGCTTGCGAGAGTTGAAGGGAAATGAATATGAACATGGCCAGCAGCAAAACTTATAAATAAAATTAAAGGAACCCCAGTGAAAGACATGGTGTTCTGAAACACTCCAAATGCTCAGCCAAATGTTCAATTTAATCACCAAACACTTTCTGACACTTAATACTCATCATAAATATTACACAAACTACACTAAAAAGCCTTCAGGATATGAGCAATGTTTTACCTTAGACATAATTACAAATTTTGATTAGGCTATTCCAAAAGATCTAGGGACCATCCAGACCCTTGTTGTAAGTAAGAAGACAAGCACTAATGGCTTCTTTTCATTAACAGTGGTTTCTTCCTTGCAACCTCATGGGGTCTCTTGTTAAGCCCTTCACCACATTTGACCAGGGTGGCCGATGCTGAGTAATAGTTTTAAGTTTTCTCTATTGTGATGTAATGGTTTAGATGTAATGATTTATATGTGGATCATCTGGTTCTCAAAGCCACAGTGCCAGCTTTGTTTCAGCCTTAGCATTTTGCTACTAGCATGGTTTTAAGCCTGTGTCCAAAATGAGATTTTGAGAAAAACTACATTTGTCTGGATCCATCATCAACAAAGAACCACCAAGAGTTGAGCTTCATGGGCCCACGTTTAAAGCATCACCAGTATTTAAGGAGGCTCTAAATATCTAACAGATGTCTGTTTGGTTTCTATTACAGACAAATGATCTACAGACAAATGTTCAGAGTGATACTGTTGTTGGCCCCTTTGTATCAACTACTCTCTGAGGTCTGTGGAGCTTCCCAGACATGACACACACACACACACACACACACACACACACAGAGAGAGACACTCAACAACAAAAAGAACAGTTGAATACTGAAAAATGACATTGTGGTATCAAATTATCGTAAAAAACTCAAAAGTTACGAAATTTATTGGTACACGAATGTTGCTAAAATAGCAGTAGCACTTATTATGCAGAATAATATTTATTAAGCCTTAATTATTATTTTAACTAACTTCCACTACACCATCTGGACAGAAAACAACCTGAACATCTCAAATAACTCCACCATCCCTCCACAAGTGCCCTACAAGGCGAATTAAACGTCGAAGTTTGAAGTGCGCTACGTTTTCTAAATGGACTCGTTTGGGACTAACCCAGAAATCACCAAAGCGAATTGCTCGCTTAAGTACAGTCCGACCACCTAAAAATGCCTTGTCCGCTCATACTGCAAAAGAGAACAATAAGGTTTGCGCATTTCTCCCAATTGAACCTTTAGAAGATTTAACTCTTATATATATATATTTATATAATTATGTGTATGGGCTAAACACAAAGCCAATGCAACACTGTTAAATTTGTATCCAGTACCTTCATTCGCCTGAATTTCCACAACTTGATCCCGCAGCTGGACGGTCTGTGAGATATATTTATTATTTCCTCTCCCACATTTTACAGATTTGGTAATTTTCGTCGAGTACAATCCGATTACAGACCCACCAGCGTTTTCAGTCCCGACGTTCCTTTGACAGCCCCATTGAATTCAGTGGGCGAGGTTACATCTCAAACAGCTGTTTCCAAAATGGAGCGCGCTTCCAACCAATAGTGGTACTTCCCTTCAGCTCACTTGCTCCAATGGAAATCCTGCTGTTATGTCCTTCTGTTTTGGGTTGAGCAGAATGCTTGTGGATAGAAACTAATAATGGTTGAAAACTAAATACAATCTTTTAGGAAACCATTCTAGTACTACAGAAACGTACACATTTAAGTCTTGAGCTGGTTCATGTTCAGTGCTCTCAGTATACTTGGCAAGCTGCTGCTCAACGACCCCCACCTGGGGATTAAACCAGGAGTTTTCATGTCCTCCCTCTGCATGGGTTTCCTCTGGGTGCTCCAACAATGAAATCATATGATTAAAGTACACGATTTAATTATTTGAATTGTTTTAATCATTGTTTTATACGAGTCTCTCTCTGCTTGTGCTTGTTAAGAGTATCTGTTCTTATTTATTATTAAATGTCAACAAATAAAGGTAAACGTATAAAGGGTTTTTTTTTACCCATCAAAAGGTAAAAAAGAACTGTGGTGATAAAATTGTGCAGTTTATTTAAACGGGTAGTTTGACACGGTTTACTATATTTCCTTATTGCGTTATTTGGCGCCATCTACTGGCAAAAGTCAAGACTTTCGCTTTGCTACGTAAAAAGAGCAGCAAAGGGTTATGTGGCGGTGTATTAATTGCATTCTTAATTATCATACCACAAACGTGCACATTTTTGAAAGCCCAATGCATTTTAAACAGTTAGAATAAAAAGTCAGAGATCCAAGTTTGCTAAAGTAAAAAAAACACCTTATTACAAGTTAGTTACTTGTTCATCATTCATCATTTAGAGCCAGCTGTGGCCTGGTGGTTAGAGAACTGGGCTTGTGATCAGAAGGTTGCCGGTCACGACTGAAGTACCCTTGAGCAAGGCACCTAACCACCTTATCACTACTTGAGGAATGTATCCAAGAATGGAATCTTATTTATATTTATTTATATTTTATATTTATTATAATCTTAATTATATTTAAACTTAACAAGATATAAACAAAAATGATAGAAAATGGTACTTATTTCTCACAAGTGTATGTAAACATTTTACTTTAATTGTATATAGTAAACATTTGCACATGTAATCACGAAGCACAAGCGTAGACAACCATAAACACTGATAATTCGATCTCAAACATCAAATCCACATCCCTTAGGTATGAATAAAAAAATAATGCTTGAATTAATCACCTTGATAGGACCAGCCCTGAAAAATCAAGTTTTAAGCATCATCGTTTAAAGAAAGAAATGCTCTTAGCAGCCTGTAACATAATATTCTAAGAGGACCTTAAATTAGGAAAAAAGACACATTTAAATTGTTGATCATAATAAAATAAATCAAAATGTGAAAGTTGTTTGGGTTTAGTAGCAGTAGTAGAGTTGCGAGCGTAGACTTCTGTAAGAGTCCTCGGGATATTCGCCATATAGGAGCTCAGAGTCAGACAGTAGCGCCCCCTCAAAAGGGCTGGGCTGGCAAAACTCCACAACAAACTCCTCCTCTGCTTCCAGCAGTGAACGAGACCAGGCTGTCATGTCCAAACGTCCATCTACACCACCATACTCCTGTGGTAGCACAGACCGAGGGATGACCCGATGCAGAGATGACAGGTCTGAGCCATGCAATACATACTAAAGGACAGAAAAATAAACAATCAACATTTAAATTCATTTCAAATGTTTTGGGGATCGTTTACATATTCTTTTAAATTTTTGGCGTGGTGCCCTAACCCATAGGATGAGTTTTGAACCAGGGAGTTCAGATGTGCCAGAAGTAATAAAGTATCTTCACTTACCCTTTCAGCCATTTTCTCTTTTAAAAATGGCTTTATTATTGCAAATATCCCTTTGAAGATTCTGGGTTCATTTATTATGTTCACTGCCTTTATTCTGATGGGAAATCCATCCTAAAACATTCAATCAAACAATTAGTGCACTTCATCCTTTTTGACCAATTAAAAAAATATGTTACAGTCATAGCAAAGGCATACCTGAAGAATGCTAACTACTTTCTTTGCTAGAAGCGGGCCTGGGTTAGAAGCCTGGGACAAGCCAACTCCAGTGTAATCCACAAGGATGACAATTCCATTCACCTGGGTCTCCTCCGGCTGGATCAGCTTTTCTAAAGTCAAATAAATGGCTCTTATGTTGTCCACAAAGGGATAGTCGTTTGGTGTCCATTTTCCTGCAGGGAGAACCTTAATTAGTTCATTTTGCCAGACCTTTTAATTCCCAAGTGAACTTATGAACTCACCTGGCCGTAAGCATAATATGTAGCGGCCTTGAGGATCAGGTCTTGGCAGAACAGTGAGGAAACGCAGCTCCAGCACGTGCTTTACTGTAGAAGGCCTGAGGTTTTGAAAGACCTCAGGCCAAGCTCTTCTGCTGCTGTGGTAGTTAAGAAGCAGCTGCAGTGCCCTGTCGTAGTCAAACTTCCTGGCCCGGAGGAAGCGCAAGAGGAAGGCGTCATCCAGTCGTGTCCTCAGATTGGGATGCTCCTTTAGGATCATGTCACGCAGAGCTTGAACATCCCGAAGACGCCACTCGGGCTTCTCCTGCAGCTCCTCTCGTGCTTTTGCCTCCAGCTCTGGTGTCAGAGTGCACGAGTAGATAGGTGGTGGAGCTGTGGGGAATCGTACATCCAACCCTGGGCTTGTGTGGTCACTCTGATATGCCATAACCAGTGTATAAATCTGTGGTGGGGCACCCAGTCAAGGTTTGTCCTGATTTGCACCCAGTTTTTTGTCCGGTGGAGCTGAACCTGCAGCAACCTTGAAATAAAAATGCAAAAGAAATAAACTCGGTGTGGGCGACCTTTTACCTATATTGCAGAAAATGTAGTCATATACAATTACAATTACCTTTACGTGAACTTGCATTTAGGAGCATCAAAACTTTGGAGCAAGTCGAAGTATTTTTACAATGTGTAACTACAAGCACACAGTAGTGTTAAAATGATTAGTAATAGTAGTTTTAAAGTGGCCATTTCTAATACCTAATAAATGAATAAAAATACAATAGACTAACAAGGCATAACATTCTAACCTCTGCCAGGTAAAGTTAATAACACTGATTATCTCTTAGTTAGTCGGACATATTAGGCAGCCAATGAATGTTTTATACTCAAAGTTGATGTTAGAAGCAGGAGAAATGGGAGCGAGTTTGACATGGGCCAAATTGTGATGTTTGGATGACGGGGCAGAGCATCTTCAAAACTGCAGCTCTTGTGGGGTGTTCCAGGTCTACTTTGGTGACTGTCTATCAAAGGTAGTCTAAAGGAACAGTGGTAAATTAGTGACACAAACTCAGTAAAAGCTGAACAGAGCTACTGTAGCTCAAACTGAAGTTAATGCTGGTTCTGATTGAAATGTGTCACAGATCATCATTT
>JAYDZF010000018.1:13291352-13306473 GCA_034509105.1 Microcambeva barbata | reverse complement strand
AAATCTAAAAAACTATAATAGATTTACACAAACTTTACTCTTTATTATAAGTCTAAATAAATAGTTTACGACCCAAAATGTGGAACCCAAGTTTCCACTCTGCTGCTTTATCCCCAGGTCATGTTACCCCCAGGATTTGTTTCTCTCAGAAGTTTTACTCATGTCTTATATGCCCCCCTCTGAAAGGTATGGCAAGATTGTTTCAACAAAGGCCATCCTGGACAAGACCACCAACAAGTGTAAAGGTGAGACGTGATTTTCTGTTGCCCTGATTGCATGTGATTTTGCTTTAATGCTGATTTATCTCTGCCAGGTGTGTGGCATGATGTAACAGCAATGTGATTACTGTTGAGCAAATCCGTCAACATCTGTCGACCAGCACTGTACTGAAACGTTATTTCGGTTGTATGTGGGTGACAGGTTAGCATTTTGTACCGGTGTGTGAAGTAAAGCAGGCAAACGTACCAGCTCAAAACCGAGACTCAAAACACAGACTGCTGTTGATTCAATTTCAATTTGAATACAAACATAAATCCAATAATATCCGGTTATAATATAAGGAAACAGTAATACACTTTGAGTCACATATGATGACTATCTAATAAACAGAGTAACCGGTAGTCCTGGTGACCAAATGGTAAGTTGACACATGTATCTGGAGCCATGCTGACTACACTGCACAGCTGCTAGAGGAGTGCTGCGTAGAATCTATAGAGTGAACACGACCATCTAGGTGTTCCAACAGATTCTGAGTAGTGTTCAAGTGAATTTAGGGATCGGGGTAGTAGTTGGAAATCTTGGTCATGCTCTTCTAACCAAGGTGGAACATTTCTAGCCATGTGACATGTTGCATCGTCTTGCTGGAAGATCCACTGGGAATTGAATCGAACCCAAATCAGTCAAGAAAACCCTGTACACCACATAGAAGGGCTGATAATATTGTGATTCGACTAACTAACATAGGCAACTAACATAGGCAAGACCTTGGATATGGATTTACAGACATTTGTCTACATACTTTTGGTCACGTGTCGCAGGCACTGGTGACTTTGACTCCTGCAAAGGTCGTGCATGTAACTGCAAGGTGAAACGATCCTGCTGAAGGAATGATCTCAGATATCTCACCTCTGCTCAGATATCTAACCTTGCATGCATGTGCATGTGTGTGCAGGCTACGGCTTTGTGGACTTTGATAGTCCGGCATCTGCACAGAAAGCAGTGATGGCGCTAAAGGCCACTGGAGTTCAAGCTCAGATGGCAAAGGTAAGAGTGAGCAACTATCCAATCCACATCGCTCTGTAATACCCAAATCGAAGAAAGCAGAAGATAAAGCATTTGACTCATTGGGACATAAGGGTTATGGCAGTTCTGAGATTGTAATGTTTAATTGCCTATTACTGACCACCTATTAGAAAACAAGGAAGCTAGGAGTTGCTAAAGCATGGGAGATACTGCCCACAGTTTAGTATTCTATCACAATGATCGACTGAGCAAGAAAAGCTCCCAGTCTAAGGGAATTCTTTGGTACATATTTACCCGCTTTGGCTCCCAATCTAGCGTAGCCAATCCACTACTGGGCGGCGGCCATGAGGGCTGTATTTTCCACTGACACACTCGGTCTACTAATCCGGGCAATCTGTAGCCTAGTTAAGTTAGTAATCTGAAGTTAAAGCCACACCACTGGTAGGTGTCCACTGTTGGGCCCTTGAGCAATGCTCTTAACCCTTAATTGCTCAGACCTTTGGACAAAGGTGTCTGCTAAATGTGGAATTTTTTAATGAAAATATAATCCCTTTTTACTGTCCCATATTTGATTTACTGGATTAGCACTTGAGATCAGCTTCTCGCTGAGAGCTAGGCCCAATCTCTACCCTCCTTCGCATTCTGTTCAGACACCCTGGGCAACTATGGCGCTGAAAATTATTTTCTAACTTTTGCAAAACAAAAGTCTCAACACTGCTATTAAACTAATGTCTCACAAATGCCCTTTTCTGATTTCTACTTTTTTTGCTTTGCTTTTTTGCATTACAAGTTACATGCACATGTTGTCCAACAGGTGGGTTGTGACATCGCATATAAACAGCATTCTCAGTTGCCCAAGAGGCAAAGTCATAGTACTCCAGGCCCGAGATTCTGAACTCTTAAGGATTGAAACTCAGCATTGCCACTGGTCGGCTGGGCGCCATCTAGCGGGCTTAACTGGCAGTGCCTGCATTCGACACAATTTTGCCACTATGCCTACCTAGGGGTGGGCCAACCAGACTACATGGGAGGTGGCTCTTCATACTCGGACGCGACACCTGTGCAAATAGTGCATGGCCATGAAGAGGAGGGCTGTGCAAGTGTTGTTGGAGGCGTGGGTGCAATCAGGACTTCCTCAGTAGCAGAAAACAAATTGAACATACAAGACCAGGAGGAAACATGAGGAGGGGAAAGCATTGTCTGTACCTTATTAATTAGCACTGTGGGTGGTGCTGTAGTACTAGTCTTTATATTTAACTGTTTATTACTCTAATTCCTCAAATTTTTCGACCTTCTGTCGGATGAGCATTTCTCACACCATCAGTCGCCAACAGCTCAGTGCCACACTCACACATTACCCACGTCTTCAGACTTAATTACAGTCATTAATTTAGTTGCCTGACCTATTTAGGAAGGACTCAAGTTAGGTTGGATTGCTGGTTGGCTCCATTTTTAATGTGTGTGTGGCGGGCAAAAGGGGATCAGGATTCTGTTCAAGAAGCCATGAGATGGTTGCAGAAATCACCTTCGCCGCAGGTCAGAGTGAATACACATGCATTATTCATGACATACACATGGCGATGCGTTTACTGCTTTCTAATTTCACCTGTGCAGTGGTGTAATTAATATGCAAAGCGGAGACGGGGTGAATTGCAGGTTCAGCGTCTTCCAGCTGTCTTCTTCAATTCCTCCAGGTTGTTTTAGACAAGTGACACGGACAGGTTTAAAGCTTACGGCTGGCGTGCTGACTTTCTAAGAGGAAGGTGTGTGGACATCATTCTGAGTGAGCGTCGGTGAGATCGGCCTCTTGGTGCAGTTTAATGTAAAAATAGGACTAATTGGCTCAAGCAGTGCCAACACCGGCTCTGTATTGTAGTCAATTTCAAGATAAGGATGCATATTATGCTGTGGTCCGTCATGCTTTAGAGATGTGTGTGGGAATTATTTGACAAACTGAATGAGTGCAAGTCACTTATATTTGATGCATTTTATTTGGGAAATAGGCAAAACCATTAGTTCATATAGAATTTAGAACAGTCCAGGGTAGTCCTACCATGCAGCCGCTGTCAGACTGTGGAAGCAGACCTGCCACAACTCTGACAAGGATACTGTAGGTGGTAAACATGATAAATAAATAATATTTCCTATATATTTTCTAATGTACAAATCTTGGGTTTTCATAGCTAAAGTTCACTAGCCCACTAAGACTGAGATCTGCTATCTTTCAACTCTCTGCACGCCATGATTGTCCTGAACTTTTCATGCTAGCACCTTTATTAAACATTAGGAGTCTGTGATGACATTGTGCATAATCCTGATCTTAAACTTCTCGGTTTTTCTGCAGCAACAGGAGCAGGACCCCACCAACCTGTACATCTCCAACCTACCACTGTCCATGAGCGAGCAGGAGCTAGAGAGCATGCTGAAGCCCTTCAGTCAAGTCATCTCCACACGTATCCTCCGTGACGCCAACGGCGCCAGTAGAGGAGTCGGATTTGCCAGGTACATCCGGTCCACCGTCCAGCAACCGGACAGTCAAGAGAACGATTTTAAAATAAAGATTTATCTTCTGTGGTGTGTCAGAAAAAAATGTAAAACCATGGTTCATTTTTAACAGGATGGAATCGACAGAGAAATGTGAGGCCGTCATTCAGCATTTCAACGGCAAATATATCAAGACTCCACCCGGAGTGGCAGGTACAGGGCTACTTGAGTTCTACATCATGAGCTACTGTGTGTGGCCAAAAATATCCAGTCAACTTGAGTCTGGTAGATGTTCCATGGCAAAATCAAAGGCATAAAAATGATTTCGGTCTGACTTGGTGTCCAGAGATTCCCTTTTTTGCTCTTTCCTATCAGACTAAACAAATACAGGTCTTTCTTAAATAGTTTTCCAAAAATGGGGAAATTTTGTATTTCATATATTATGTAATTAAATCTGTACACCTGTAAGCCATGGATGATTCTGAAACATCTGACTCTGCTTAGTAGTTGGGGTGTCCACATGTACTGTGTTGTATTTGTTTAATTTTTTTAATTATTCCATATGTTTATTGCTCAGTGCCTACAGAACCGCTGTTGTGCAAATTTGCTGATGGGGGGCAGAGAAAACGTCAGAGTCATGGGAAATATCTTCAACATTCACGGCCATGGACAAGAGATCCAGAAACGGTTTGAATTTTTATTCTTTTTTACATTTAATTTATTTAAAGAAGGGTTGCATTCACTTCTTTCTAACAGATTAAACAAATACCATCAGTGTTACAGTCACTGGTAGTACAGTACTGTTCGTTTTTGTCTTCTTTGATGTGCAATAAGTTTACTAAGGTACTCTATAAGGTCAGAAGTAACTGGACACCACCATACGTGTCGTTGTTGTGTTTCAGCCACCACGGCTTAATCAGTTACTAACACAAATGACATCTGTATCAGTGAATAGATATTCCTAATCGTATTTTGGTCATTTATTGGGATTTGCGTGGGCTGGCGACATGCCTCACAGCGAGAAGGTCCCAGGTTCGACCCCCAGGCAGGGCAATCTGGGTCCTTTCATTGTGGAGTTCGCACGTTCTCCCTGTGTCTGTTTCCTGAGGGACCTTCAGTTTCCTCCCACAGTCTAAAAACATGCAGTTTGGTTAATAAGAGACACTAAAATGTCATATAGGTGCCTAGCCACTAGGATGCATACCTGTTACATTATATTGCAGAGCCCAGATAAATAGATGGGTTGTGTCAGAAAGGGCATCTTGTGTAAAAACTATGCTGATTACAATCCACATTGCTGACCCCAAGCTTTACAGTTTTATTTTATTTCAAAATAGCTGTTTATTGACAGTGCCACGCCTGATACTGAAGTGTGGGATTTTATTCTCATTAATGCAGGGTGGAGTGATGCTAACCTATGACCCCAGTACTGCTCTACAAAACGGGTATGACTGATACTGAGATAACTTGTCAAGTTTAGTTTTTAACGACTTAGTGGACATCAATTTTGTGTCATGTCTCCACCTGCAGGTTCTACTCATCACCCTACTGCATTGCTCCTAACAGAATGATCACACAAACCTCCATCTCTCCGTACATGCATTCTCCGGTATCGCCATACCAGGTCAGTGCCAGAGATTTCTATAAAGTAATACACATAAAAAGCAGTTTGTATGCCCAGTACTAAAATTTCAAGATTCCCCAAAGTATCATTAATGATTATCCATTTAAGAACAGATCAAGTTTTATTGTCATTATGTATCCCTCCCTTCTAAAATACATGATTTTGTTAGAAGGTCAAAATAAAGTTTGCAGAACTATACACACATTCAAAGCAGCCTCAACTTTTACAGAAATAACTTGACGTTTTTGTTACGGGGTGGAGGAGTGGTGGACCCAAGAGCAGAGCTCCGGGTTTTATTGAGTGGTTGGAAGTGTCAGTGCTTTGACCAGAAAAAATACTAATAAATATGTGGTTGGATGTTTGTGGTGTGGAGGCTGGATTCGAACCGGCAACCTTGTGTGCTAGGGAGCAGTGCTCTATTGGGAGAGTGGTTTTAATGGTGGGTTAATACACCCAAGATGGCGGGTCAAAAAAAGGCGGGAAGGATCAACAAAGGAAAAAACGATCGCCAAAACTAGCGTGTTCAAACTGAGGATAATATTTTTATACATTTAAATAAAACTACCCTTCTAGAGTTACTTTAAACTTAAATAAAGTGAGCTGAACCCTTTAAGCTCAGCCCACCCTGCATTAACCAATTCCTTTTCTTTTTTCTAACTCGAAGCTGATCCTTTCTTTTGCTTTTATATTTTTTATATTCTTACAATCCCTTTGTTTATTCATTCTTTGCTTTCTTATATTCTTATCCTTTTAAATTACTCAATATATATGTATATATTTCTACTGCTTCCTTTTTCTCTTCAAGACACATACCCACCGCTGCTAGCACCGTACCATCTGCAGTTCTACAAAGATGCAGCACCAAATGAAGGCTTAAGTGGGCTTTTTATGCAGAGCCCAGCAGGTGTGTCTAATAAGCCTGATTAGGCTTAATTAGTGCCTGGGCTTCTGGGAAACTGAGTTCTGAGATCTGCTCTCAGCAGATCTCTTTCTGTGCCTCCCAGTCCCCCTGCTGGTGACTGGCTGTGTAGGCCGACCTCTTACAGTTTTATTCTCCAGGCTGAATAAGTATTGCTACCAGAATTATTTTTACTTTTTTAAAGCAATGGGGGTTGATTTTGTTATGATGGATATCTTGCAGATGTGTAGTTCATTACATTTTATACTATTTTTGTACATATATATATATATATACTGAATGAATCTATTTTCTGTACAACAGATGCACAATCCATCATGGATGCACCATCAGTCGTACCTCATGCCGCACACGGTAGGTCATTCTGTAACAACAGAACTACGTCTAGTATCTACGTCTGTCACTCTCCATACGACATCTATCTGCTGTATGATTTGTATCAACCTTACTCTCTTCATAGGGAGCAGTTCTAACACCCACCATGGATCACACTCTATCCATCCAGCCTGCAGCCATGATGGGGCCACTAACCCAGCAGCTTAGTCACCTCACCCTGAGCAGCACCGGAGCGGTGAGTCTCAATTCATCTGGACAAACTTAAAAAACCAATCATTTATTGTGTCATAATGCCGCTTGGGACTTTTCTATTTTCAGTACATACCTGCAAACACAGCTATGCAAGGGACATACATTCCCCAGTACACCCAAGTGCCTCCTGCTGGTGTCTCAGTTGAGGTAAGGCAAAGCAAATAGGAATAAAATGTTCATTGTTTACTGTTTTCTGGAGGTTTTACACTCATTTTATGGAATCTACAGGAAAATGGAATCCAGCAGGCGCAGGTCACTATTGAAGCGTCCACTGAACATTCAGCCTACTCCTACCAGCACAGCAAGTAAAATGAGGTGAGTGGTTTTGCTCTTGCTCTGTGCATGATTCCCCCAGCCCAATGTAATCTTTGTTAGTACTTTATTAAGTATTTTCCACCCGTTTTACAGGTAGTTGGTGTAGGAATCAGCGGATGAGAGGTTATCTTGGGTCTCCTGTTTCTGAAGGTCTGGACATTAGAGAAGCAGAAAATGCAAAGACAACAAGAGGAGACTGAACCTCAATCAGTGAAAGGAAACAAGACATTTACTGTAATGGAGACATTTTCCAGAGTGTCAAGACCAAGCAAAGGACACGTTTATGGCAGCATAACACACACACACACACACACACACACACACACACACACACACACACACACACACACACACAGAGAGAGAGAGAGAGTTATTTTCTGCAGTCTACATATGACTTTACTTTGGACAGTCATCAGTTTAGAACTGTAGTCTGATGTTTTTTTAAACTGTATTTTTGCTTTACTTTTTAAATATTTGATTTGTAAGTGTTGTAGAGGTACAGGTTTTGTACATAGACAAAATGTGTTTTAAAAAAGTTTTATTGCGTTTTTTATTAAACATAAAAGAAACAGATTGAACCAAATGACCATGAAAGTGAAATAAACTGCTTAATAAAGCAGAGAAAATAAAATGCTTGAAATCATTCGATGTTGTAAACCCTGACATGACTCGAAATATCTGCCTCTGTCCCTAAAATGCTGCTTTCCTACTCTCGTAACTCAGCTCGAACATGTGGAAGATGTTGACTTATTTAAAATGAAAGTGTCTTTCTGAAAACTTAAAAATAATTAAACACCCAAAATAATGAAACACCACCATATCATGGTCTTCTGAAGATGTTTCTGTTCTGCCTTCTCAGATTATTTTTAATCTAATGTCTATGCCATTACGATATTGTTACATTTACAGCTTTTCTGCACATCAAAGATTTTTTTCAGTTACAACATATCATAAGTGGAGGTTAGAGTATTGATTCTCAAACATTTAAGTCTTAAACCCCTGTACAAATAATTTCTATCCATAATTAACCAAAACTCAAGTACAAGCTGTAAAAAAAATCTGTCCACCGCATCACTGGTTCTTTTGTGTTTTCAAGTTTAATTCTCTTATTATGCCTCTTGCCAATGACACCACAGCGTATATTACTCTCAGCTAAACAAATGCATGAAAAATGGATGAGTCACTTAGTGGGTCACATCCTACTGTTATAGTTCATTCTCCCCATCAGTTGTGCTAAATCATTCTTATTAGGTGATTTGTATAGCTTTAGTACAAATATTTTCAAGCTTGTATTCATGCCAGTGGGATTTTTTTTTTTACCTGATGTTCTTTTTAATTTATTTTTTGATTGATGTTTGACAAAGCTGAACATCCAGAGACAAAAGTCTGTATTAGAGGTGGCAGAAGTACACCAGTTCTGTACTTAAATAAAAGTACTAGTATGCTAGTAAAATAAATAGGCATAAAGTTGAAGTATGCATTTTTTTTCTAAATTAGAAGAACAAAAGAAAAAAATGACACAAAAATGTATAACATAGATAAGTTAATTGCTGAGTGAATTGATTAGTTAGTTGGTGAGTTAGTTAACCTTACTTCATTCAATATATTGTTTATTCTAATTTATTTTTTTATTGGACCCACAAAATAACAGGAGGGTAAATTGCTGAATAATTTCTGAGTTTATTGGAAAATAGATGAGCAAATCGTTCATCGGTTTGAAGTTCATTTATTCCCTTTCAATAAAGAGGGTGATGGAAATGTATGCGTAACTCGGGTAAGTTAGCTGATCACTAACAGGATGCCAGTGTTGGTTGACTGGCAGTCTCCAGAACATGAAAACATAGCATATGCTGGTTTTGCTAATAACAACCAATTTTGGTCTGCACTGTTATTGATTAAAATGGGTGTGTGTATATATTGTATGGGTGTGTGTATATATTGTAATATCCATTCCTATAGATGATAATAGGAGTAAAAATAAAAAAATAGTAGAAAGTACAAATGATTAAGTGGACATAGAATACTGATTATACATTTACCTTGTTAATCATGACACACTGCTCGCTCTAGAATAAAAGTGTAAATAAGATCAGTAAGTAAAAAGTATGTGTTCTATACTAGCCTTATATAATTTTGAAGTATGACACACCACTAGCGTTCTGATTACTAATTAGGCTCCTAGTGAGGTTATACAAAAAATAAAATATATTTACAATTTTCTGAATTATATTCTTTTATAATAATTTTGATCTCGCCGTATATAACATATGTTTACTATATTATAACAGCTGGGGTAAATCTCTTCAAATAAATCTTAACTGGGGAATCGAACAATCTGGCAACCCAAACTCTTGAGTCGTTTACCTTCGCTTGTTTTCGGCTAATTTCGTGATTAAATAATAAGTTATTGCAACAAACACTCAATCAGTGCATCATTAACGACAACTTAAATGACTACAATTCCAAAGTATTATTACATTTAAAATTGAATAAAGATGTTCACGTGACGTAACAGTCTGGCGTTTAAAGTTAGTTCGTTGCTGCAACGGAAATAAATTAGTCACAATATAATTTACCGCAATATAACAAAACAACACATATAACTAAACGCAAAAATACTGTTTAGACAGTGTATACAATTACAGTGTACACCGAGATGTTTTATATATATATAGTGCACGTCGGGCGGTAGGTGGGAAGTAAAAATAAACGTGGATGCTTTAGAGCCAAATATTTGCTTTGTATTTTAGCCTTTCTAGAAGTAATAACAAAATAACAAATGCATTATTATAGTTTTTCAAAAAATAAAGTTTCTATTAGAATTAACCCATATCTTACCGTTGATTATCTGTTCAGCCATCTTGAAACAAGCGCTTACGTCACTACTCGGCCAATTCGTGAAGCATCGAATATTTCGATGTATCCTACTTTGCCTCCGACTTCAGAGGGGGTTTATGTGGTGCCTCCTCATGGAAAACTCGGATTTCCGATAAAACCGACACCACTTAGAAGCGCTATTAGTCATGTGCCAATTCAGCAACCCAACGGAGAAACCCTTTTAAGTCGTATTTGTTCAGTTTCTGAACACTTAATTTACTGAATATTTAATTAATGGCAGAAATGTTTGGAGAACAGAAAACAGAATTTGGACTTTTCACATAATGTCGTGCAATATAAAAAATATTACTAAGCCAACTAATAAAAAGAACATTTATTGTTTATTTTTTTACTCAAGTGGTCATGCCTAAAAGACGGCACGATCGCCTTCTTAAACAGTTCAGGTTTTACATCTTTTCAGTAAAAATAAGACATTATTAAGAAATATGTACAAAAGAGCCTCAGCAAAATGCCTAGTGTTGTGTTTTCCTTCTAAAAGTATACATGGAATTTGTAGTGTACTACTCCAGGTCATTTTCATCTCATCCGATCATGTAGATGATTAGTGCAAGTCTCCAATACAGAATAATCAGAAGTGATGGGACACAGATGTTAATTAGAGAATTTGGATTTCCAGAATTAAAGATCACAAAATCAGTGAGGTTCTGCAGAATGAACCTTCTAATGCTGAAATGTACAATGTGCAGTTTCATGTTTTACCACTAGATGTCACGAAACCCATGTGCATATTAAACTATTGGACGTGTGGTATGGATTTTACAATTACATCTACTTTCATCGAAAATAAATTTCTGCATTATAAACAGGCTTAGAAAAGGTTGTTATTTTTTAGACAAGGTTTATGTTTCTCTCAGCCAATTGATGATAATAATTGCCAGTAGGTGAAAAGTGAACTCTCATGCACCCATGACTATGTAGCCAGTGACTATGTAGTCATGACGTATTCTTCACTTTTCCCTTGCATTCTTCAGAGAATGGCAAACTGTGTGGGCAGATCCAGCTTGCTATATTTTCTAATTACATAAATAAGCAGGTAGATAAGACATATGCTGGCAATAAAGTGTCAATACCAATGCAGATTTAGAAGTGCACCAAATGCTCTAGTTAACCTCTACATACCAACATTGACCTGTAATATCACTCGCATCCCATACATTAACTGTTCCATTTTGGGATTAATCAACACTTCATAGTGGCTTTCATGACTTCGCTGTTGAACAATACAATCCATGTGCGACATTCACTAAAATACTAAAATGCACCAGTATGAATAATGTGCAGCCTGCAGCTTTGCTCCAGGTGCATTAATGAGCACATTAGCGCTGGTCAGTCTTTACAAAACATTATATACAGTCAGCGAGAAGTGACCTAGTATCAGATGCTGCTTTTGCACATCCAGCATTAAGGCACATTCATATTTACCTATTTCTACTGAACAGGCATTGCATAGCAAATGAAAAAAAAATCCTTAAATCCACTTAAAATGCAAATCATTTTGAAACATGTCTATTTACAGCGTTTAAAATGGTTATTAAAATAGATCAGTACAAAACAAAGCAAAACCAAGTACAAAAGTATGATAAATAATACACATTGATTGTAATATATGAACAATACTGTCTCAATATAAAGGCACTTCTTTACAAGTAACTTGAAATGAACTATAAGCTTTGAATGATTAGTTTAACTCAAGTATTGTTAACCATCTTGGTGATTTGCAAAGAAATCAGAAAAGTTTAGTTGATGTATATAACTTAACTTAAACTGGATCTCTCCGACTCATCGTAGCTGCTTGCTATTTCTCATCACGGCCACACGGTGGTGCGCAATCCCCTTTTACAGGGTGTTTACGTGTGTTTAGGTGAACATTTGTGCTTTTACAGAGCCACGTCTGGTCCCAAAAATAAATAAGGTTCTGGTCCACCGCTTTAACAGGAAGGCAGTTCGCTTTGGTCCTGGCCTACATTCCGTCACTGAAAGGTGGAGGGAGATTAGCAGGGTGGAGGGGTCAGGGGGTCTTTAGGGTCGTTTCCACCCGTTTCGGATCACCGCGTCAGCTCGCAGGAACGGCTGGCTTCGGAGATCTGCGAGCGGGGAAGGGACACAGTTAGAGCAGGGAACACTCCGGTTAACAGGGAGCACACAACCGTACCATGCTGTCCTCTATATATAACATTCTTGAATATAAATAAGAAAACCCTTAATAAGTTAAAACTACATTAGATCACACAGCAAATACATTTACTAAAATAAATATGTTATACGGTGCAATTTTTCCTCTTCTATGTTTGACCAATGACGTTTTTATTTACTTTAATTCTTCTTCTTTATTGTCTTTAACCCCTTATCCTAATTAAAGTCGGGGAGGGGTGCTGGTGCCTATCCCAGCTCTTCACTGGGTGCAAGGCACAAGGTAACACCCTGGATGGGGCGCTAGTCCATACAGGACAATTCAGTGTCTCCAATCAAACTGGTAGCATGTCTTTGTACTGTGAGAGGAAACCAGAGTAGCCGGAGGAAACTCACACGGACATGGGGAGAACATGCAAACTCAACACAGAAAGGACCTAGATCGCCCCACCCGGGGATGAAACCCAGAACCTTCTCACTGTGAGGTGACAGTGCTACCCACTAAGCCACCATGCATCCCTACTCTAATTCTTATTCTGCTCTATAAAACAAAACAACACTGGTCAAACACATGCCCATATATTGTAAAACAACAAAAAAATTTAAATTGTCTATTTTTCCATGTATGAATGTATGTAATAACACTTCTTATGTCTGTATATTTTAAAGCTGTATATTTTAAAATCTATGTTATCTTATGCAAATTAAACAGCTTGAACATATTCATGTGCTCAGCAAGCTCTTGGGATGCTTCCAGTGAGTAAAAATAAATTTATAGAAGATTATTGACGCTTGCATAAGGAAAAAATGTACTGTGAAGTTTTATAGTGGAACCATGAAGTGGCCAAATGACCATCAATTGACAGTTTACTACAAAAGTTTGTAGTAGAACTGTGAAATAATTTATGGTGCTATACTGTGGAAGTTCATAGTTAAAATGTCAAGTAGATTACTATGAAGTTTCGAAGTAGTGCTATAAAGTGCCAAATCACCATAAAAGTTCATAGTAGAACTATAAATAATTTTTTATTTTACTATGAACGTTCGTAGAAAATTTTTCTACGGGTGAAATTAATTTTGTGTAGCTAATTCTGTTAAAACACTAAATTCTTACTGATGACATCTTCAGAACTTGCTGAACACAACATCATTGGCATGCATCAAGAGCGATGGCACAGACAGACACGGCAGACAGGTTAGCAGTCCATGCAACAGAGACAGATGTCACTAGCAATCATGGGGATAATCCTGTAAATCTAACAGTAAAAATTGCTTCATCTCTGGTTCACAGGTTTAACACGTTTGCTAGATATATTTAATTCAGCTAGATCATGTGTAATTTAGGTAGCTGCATCGATCCAACAATGTAATATTTCACCACAAACAAAGCCACTGACCTAATACTGCGCATGAAAAAACTTTTATAATGCCAATCAGATTTAACACAAGCTGCGAAGCCTTATGAAGCCGAGCATCAGGTTCCCTTTCTTACCCTCGGTTTAGTAAAGGCCCACATTTACTCAGCTCAGTCCTCTGCTCTGTTGGAAAGGTAGGAAGAACTTATTAGCACAGTGGGAAAGGAAATGCATGTTAGGAGGTTAAACTGTAAGGACACACAGCAAATAGACTTTCGTGGCAGTTTCGTTAGTCACATCACGTAAAATCAACCAATCAGGAATGCTATCCTAGCATCATAAAAGTCTGATTCAATCTGACTGGTGTATTGGTGGGACCTGGTGTAATTGTAGCATTTATGGGTAATTATCCCCAAATTTTCCCAAATTATATGGTTAGGGAAGGGGTGCTCAAAATATCATTCATGATGTACCAGTCGATTACATTGCCTGCCTTAGTGCTTGTATGGCACCGCTGGTTTAGGGCAAGCATTTATATAAAAAAATATATAAGATTAAGAAGGACAGATGCCACCACAGATTTTTGCTGGTATTTTTACAGATGTGCTCATTCTAACATAAAAGCCACCAGGCAATTAAAAGAAAATCAAGTAAACAGAAATATCCCATTTTCCAACACTCCTAAGGAGTCCAGGCGGTCTGTACATGCAGCGGTCTAACGGGTTTCCATCCAAATGTTTTATTAATCTGAGCCATATTAAAAGCAACACAATAATCCTAATAGCATATGCTTACCAAGCGTCTTTTCCCACATTAGCCTAGCCTAACATTTTTGCAGTAATGACGCCTCTCAAAGACCTGCTAGTGGGGAATGGCCTTAAAACCTACAGCATACCTCAAAAGAAAAACTACATTTGGATATCCCAACAAAACATGTGAATGGAACACCCATTACGGTATCACAAGCTAGAAATCTTCCCAACAACCGAAAACATAAAGCAAATCCAAACATTTAGTTAGCCTCAACCCCCATGTTAGTAAAGGAGTGGATGCTGGTACTCCATACAGTCATATATCATCATGCACATGCCGGGAGGTGAGGGAGAGTTGTAAGGGATGCGGCAACAAAAGGAAATGAACAACCTTGACAATAAAGGCTAGATTTTGGGAGGGAGCTTAGCAAGGGGCTAGCAGTTGGACTCGTCGTAGAGGTTGGTGTCGCAGAAGAAGCGCGAGCCCCGCTTGGCCGTGCGCGCCGTGAACGGGACGCTCTTCAGTGCTGAAGGGAGGGAAGGCAGGTCAGAAAGACAACGTTAAAGGTGACGGCAGACGACCGTAATGATCATCAAACCTTCATCTTTTTAAATCCTTGATCATGAATACGTAGCAGCCGTTGAGTCACTGGCTGCCAAACGTGAATTAAAGCAGCAGTGTGTAACTTTTGTTAGAGAAAATTATAGAAGTAATATTTATTCAGAACCAAAAATTTTACTCATATTTAGGCCATTAAAACATTTAAATACATTTTGTGTATTTTGTGTCAGAATGTTGGTGTCTGGTGGTCCA
>JAYDZF010000018.1:13008135-13021655 GCA_034509105.1 Microcambeva barbata | reverse complement strand
GGCTTTTAATATACATGTTGAATTGTATCTAATCATATGCTTCAATGTAAAGCATAAGACAAGAAATGTCTGCTTGCTTTCTAGTGGTGCCAAATAATAATAAAACATTATAATAAGAAATCATTAAATAAGGTGTGGTATTTATACCCAGGAAATGACATATTGTAGATAGAAAAACTTAATACAATTCAACATAGTTTTAGATTTGTTTTAAAAAAGGGAGACACGGTGGCTTAGTGGGTAGCACTGTCACCTCACAGCAAGAAGGTCCTGGGTTCGATCTCCGGGTGGGGCAATCTACATCCTTTCTGTGTAAACTTTTGACTTCAGTTGTATGTCAGCTTGTGTTTTTTATTGCATTAGTCTGTCTGTCTTGTCCTGTTTGGACAGCAGTGTATTTTTATTTGGCCAGTGTGTTCAAACTTTTCATACATACATGTCACTGGCCATGTGCCAGACAGTATAAGCGACAGAGCTGGAGATAAACGTAAGGGCCTGTCCTTCCACTCACTGGTTTCACACGTGTTTTCTTATTTTCCCAACTTGTCAATCTGAAGTGTTACAAGGTGTGAATGCTGTGTCGTTCTGCCATTCTGGCACCACTGTCTGACATGTCGCCCTCTCTTCCCCTCCAGCAGACTCCGGGGTTTTTTCCCCTCCCTCCTCTAAAATGTTTCAGGATGGCAAACATAGCATAACCACTAAATACGTAAAAGAGGCACGATGTTTCTGAAAGTGGGACTGGTCCAACAGAGAATGCTCATTATATAAATATCTAACCTCCCTCCTGGGCTGCTTTCTTCCTCCTGGTGAGTCTTTAAGAGGGCAGTCATCAGGTACACTGAGTGAGTGAGAGTGTCACTGTACAGAACATATCAGCACCATGCAGTCTGTGTGGCTTTTACTGATAGGTGTAAGTGTGTGTATGGGAGCTTTAGCTGTGGATGAAAACCCTGCAGATGCACCAGAAAAGACAACAAACAATAGGACAGACTCTGACATTGCAAATCTGGAGACGACAAAGCTTGATTCAGGTTAGTTGTAATTACCAAAAGTTATAAGAGTATGACGGATTGTTTTATACAATGGCTGTTAAGATGTTTGTGCAAAATACAGTGTACGTTATTTTTGATAAATCAGGCATTTGTATATAATACAATGTTTATAATCATAAAAATTGAACTACACTACACAAAGAACAAAGTACTTAGTTTTTATTAAATAAGCTTTTACGAATAAACTATGTATTTATTAGCATAACAATACATGTGTAAGAAATTAAAAGACAACACGTAAAAAATCAGTGTCATTAAATAAATTGAAATATTTGAAATATAATTATGAAATTAAATTAAATTAAATTAGCACCTGGGTTTATCATAAATTGGTGAAAATTTTAGTATACTTTGAAAAGTATTGGTCAATGCTTAGAAGCTAATTAATTTTTTTAATTTTAGAACATACAAGAGGAATAACCATGTGGTCTGAGTAATAATAAATATTTAAAAGATTTTAAAAAGTTACTGGATGATCTGAAAAAAGCAGGAACAACAGCTACACCCTCAGAATAGGCAATGGACGACAATGCGTGTCTTTAAGAATTTTTGCTATTGGGTCCATTAAAGCTATGGGTGTTTTTTAGAAGCAAAGAGAGCAGATGAGAACCCAGATGAGAAGCTTTTCAAAAGGGCACCTGAAAAAACACAGGTAAGATCCACTTAAATTCATCCATAAACTATTCATCCTATATTGTTGCTCTCTATGTAGTTTTAATATGTTAAGTTGTGACAGTGCATCTTCATCGCTTTCTTACATCATCTTTGCAATTTATTTCTCTGGCACTTTTGCAAATCCAAAACAACAATTTAAACTAGTGAGGATTAATTGATTGCTCATGGGTCCAACGACGGCAACTTGACATTCATAGAAAATAAGCCATCATCCTCTCAGTTACTAGTGTGGCAGCTTGAAATCCCAGACATCCCACATTGAAAATTAAAATGTTTTACATGTTTTATGTTGAGAATGTTTGGGCATTCATGGTGTGTCTTTAGATTAGCTTGGTATGTATGGAAATTTCTCCGTTATCCCTTAAAATTTTATGTGATTTTTCCATATTCTTTAAAACCTCCCAAGCTTATATCACCCATGTTCTCATTTTTGGAATATGTCGCAAATTAGGACTTAGGACACATGGAAAGAACATGAATATTAACAATCACTTTAAAACAAAGCCCTGCTTTCTGTTTTTTTAATTCAGTACATGTGATCATGTGATGTATAGATGTCCAATAAATGCCTCAGCATCCTTAGTGCAGTGTGTGTTTAAAATCAGTAAGGCACAAAGTGTACTGGCTATTTTCATCCTCACAGTTTTTAATCTCACAAATTGGCATTGCTCAATTTCAGTCCCTGCCATTTGTCCACAACTTTTACACTACTTTTATGTCCGTGCCAAATTCAGCCAATACTGTATATTTATGTCTAATTATTGCCTCTGTGTTCCCGTACCTCCCTGTCGGTAGACCGCCCTGGGTCGGACTCTGGCAGCCTGGGTGGAGTTAAATTCCATCATGGAAATGAGGGATGGATTTTTGGGTAAACTGAACACGATACTGCGAGACCTAGAAAGTGAAAAGAGACGACTTCTGGGCCAGGACGATGAGCCTGTGAGAAGGAAGAAGGAAGAGAAGGAGGAGGAAGATGATGACGAAGAAGAGGATGATGATGAAGAGGAAGAAGAGGAGGAGGAGGAAGAAGAAGAAGAAGGAGGAGAGGAAGGAGAGGAAGAAAATGAAGGCGAAGAAGGAGAGGAAAATGAAGGTGAAGAAGGAGAGGAAAATGAAGAGAATCAGGCACCTAGTAATAGTACTGCAATCAAAGATTTACTACCAGAGCAATGCCTGGTGGACGGGTGGTTGATTTCCTGTAATGATACTGGCATACCTGAGCTCCCCTTAATAACTGACCTGAACATCACGACACTTGAGCTACCTGGTAAGATTACAAAATAACAACACAGTAGTTTGTTAACATAACAACATCGAAAATAATCATTTTTCTATTACTGTTCTGTTTAAGGAAACAACCTCACTACATTAACTTCCCTGGCTTTTTCTGGTCTGCCAAACTTGGAGGTCGTTGACCTGAGCAGGAACCTGCTGACCGACTTACCTTTTGACACCTTCATGGTAAACTTCACCCCACATACCCTACACCTCTTTCAGTAATGGTGATAGAGTATATAACCAATGTGTTCTTGGTGCTGTGTGTCACCCTGAAAAGTCATAAATAATAAACACATGTTGATGCTTTCATAGCTGATGTTCAGCACTATGTAGTATACATGACAATTAAATTATGTTTTAGTCATTCTAACTTTCTTTGTGTGATTTTAGCTCAATTATTAAGCTCAAATATCTAATGCTATTATTTCATATTTGTAGTGTTCCTTAGTAGTTTACTATAATTCAGCACACCACAAACGATGGTCCTTTTATAACCTTAAAGGCAAATATTAACTACTAAACATCTCACAAATATTAAGCACGGCACCTCTAATAGTTCTCTACCAGGATTGTTTTTGTGTTTAATATTAATACGAATATAGATATAGATAGATTATATAGATAGATTATAGATATAAACAACTCGATATAACTCACTCATTCACTTTCACAAGTGCTTAGCCAATCAGTTGTCAGGGTGGGGGTGTTGTTGGAGCCTACCCCAGATTTTCAGTGGGCATAAGGCACACAGTAACACCCTGGACGTGGCATCAGTTCACAAATCAGACACAAATACATACACACACTGATTCAGCTAAAGGACAATTTAGTGTCTGCAATTACCCAGTATTCCAGTATTCAGAAAAAATAATGGATGTATTGGCTTCAGAAAGTACTAAGATGCTGGGTGGTGCAATGGTTTATCATGCTTGTTTAAGAGATCCAAGTACGAGTCACACTGTTGCTACTGGCCAGTCAGGCTACTACACAAGTTAGCAAGATTGGCTTAGTCTAAGAAGTTGATGGCTGAAGGCTTGTGATGGATTGGCACCCTGTCTAGGCACCCTAGTGCTTCCTGGTGAAACACCAACCAGGTTCAAGCAGTTGATGAATATGAAATGATAAACTTTCTATTTCAGTTAAACCAAGAATACACTTGTTTTGAGGGAGCCCCACATTTCCAAAAGCTCCATATGTTAAATAAATGGAAGATTGAAATAAAATGTCATTTCTGGTGTTAATTATACAGTTGGTGTCTCACATCTAAATGTACAACCTTCAACAAACACTGAAAAATAAACTTTCCTTGACAACACTCATATTATTAAAGTTCCAACTGTGGTCTCAGCTGGGCCTAGTTATTCCCAGAATAACTGTTTGTTTTTCTGAGACCCCGAGTGGCCCAACATGGTTGCCAGCAATTACCAGCAACAAATGTTACAGTAAAGCAGAGACACACACTGACCATTGAAAGATCGAACAAATGAAGGTATTCCGCAGAGCACTGACATGGTGCAGTGGCTGTGTAATAAGATGGAGAACGGGGATGAAATTAGCACATTCACAGGGAGGAAGTGAGGTCAGAAGTACAGTATCCAGTCCCGGCACGCCACCACAAGAGCCAATGCCACCGGGCTTCACTGTGTGCTGAATATAAAAAGGAGGGCATTCTGCTCAAATTATATTTAGCTAAAAGAGTTCCTCAAACCAGAGGCTACTCATCTGGCTGCACTGGAAATATAACTAGTTTAAATAAGCATTATATTTAAACAGATGTTGTTTTTCATGTGTGTATGTGGTAGGAGAAAAAACACTCTGTCTTTATCCTCCACAGAACCTGACCCAGTTAAAAAAGCTGAATCTTGATGGTAATGGACTGGAAACAATCCCAAGTCTTCCACAATCTCTGGAGGAGCTAAGAATCAATGACAACAAAATAAACCAACTGCTTTCACATACCCTGGAAGGTCTGACTTCAAGACAATGAAAACAAAACCTGATTTATATGGTTTATATCTCTAATGTCTGGTTCACAGTAAAAAATGTTAATGTCAGTTGGGCGACTGTAGAAATGTGGGACCAAATAGAACGGAATGTCTTTTACCAATTCACTATAGAACAATCCATGCTGTTCACACGGCCAAATTCATTTTCCTGACCAAGTGTAGTTAGATAGATGGTGTACTGTGAAGGCCTAATCGCTGATCAGTCATGTAGTTAAAAAATCCCGACTGATTGCAAGAGATCGGTGCTCTGAACAACTTTAGTCGTGTACTGTGAACTTGACATTATTATTAGCATTTTTTATTATTGAGGTAAACATAAACAATTTTGTTTCAATATTCTACAGGATTATCCAACCTGCTCCTATTGGAGCTTAGAGGAAACATCTTGTGGGAAGGAAGTGTTGAACCTCTGGCTTTCCAGCCCCTCACCATGCTCAAGCACTTGAGACTGGATAACAACCGATTTACCTCCATCCCACACGGACTGCCCGAATCTCTAGAGGTTGGTTCATTTCCTTTTTCAGTTTCATTTTCCGGGTCTGGTCAGGCCGGAATAATATTTTGGATAGGATGCCAATCCATTGGAATGATAGCTCTTAGCACTGGTAATTTTGAACCCGGATCTTATTAATGATAAGCACCGTTGTTCTTCTAAGTGTCTCTAACCAGTTCACTCATTCTGCAATCATCTCATTCTTTTATGAGATGTGTACCATGTGTTTACCAAAATGTTGTGTTAACAGGATTTGAAGATGCCACACAATCAGCTAGTGGAGGTGCAGGAAACTGTTTTGAATAAATTAATCCACTTGACAGTGCTGGATCTTAGTAACAACCTTCTGAGCGAGAACAGTTTTTATTCTGGAGTCTGGACCAACCTGTTGTAAGTTACACAATTTTCTTATTCTTATCCTTGGGGAGAAATAGTTTACACGGTCAAGATGGAATACTTGTATATACTTATCATTTATTAATTCTTAAGGTACATATATATTTTTCTATTCTATTATAATTCTTATTGTAGTTTGTACAAGTGGTTGTTAAAAAACTGATTCATCTTACCCCACGTGACAAGCTAATACATCTACAAATAATGCACATAATAGCAACATATATCATTACACAGTATTTCTTACATTTGCACCCATTTAATTCCATTTAGTAAAATATCCTTTGTGCGTGGCGTTTGCATGTTCTTCTTGTGTCTGCATGGGTTTCCTCCCGGTTTCCTCCCACAGTCCAAAAACATTAAGCCAGATTAATTGACTGTGTTTAATATAAAACTTGTGAAAAGATAAACCTTGAGTTGTGACTAACTGTGTTCTGAGTGTAGCCAAAATTTTTAAAGACATGACGTTAAAATCCTAATAAATAAATAAATTGGTAAAATGCTTTCTATGTAGCTACCTCAAGATGGCAGACTTTAGCCAGACATCATGTTAAAACAAAGCTGGAGCAGTAAGACACATTGCTGACCTTGGATAAAAATCATTTATAAAAATAGTCATTGTCTTGACAACATGTATTGCTCCCTTTAATCAAAATGTATTTCTTTATTGTACCTCATGCCACACAAAACACTTGAGCCCGAAACCATTTTCTTCGTCATGTATGATGATTCTTTCTAAATAGATAAAATGCAGAATCTCGCCCACATATGTCCTTCATACAGTTTCTTCTAGTGACTGGCACTACAACACACTGGATTCTGGATCTTGGTTGGCGCTCAGCTGACAGGTGTTCAAACGGGGGAGTTCAGACTCTTGGTGCTGGTGTGTTGATATATTTAAAGACTGGTGAGCTTCAGCAACATCAATAAAGCTTAATTTTATTCAGGTCCAGGCACCCAGGTGGAGCAGCAGGATTTTTATCAGTAGCACACGAGCACCAAGAGTCTAAACTCCCCCATTTGAACACCAGTCAGCTGAGTGCCAAACAAGCCAACTAGGATCCACGAGACAGTGCGTTGTAGTGCCGGTCCCAAGCCTGAATAAAAAGGAGGGTTCTATCAGAAAGGGCATCTGGTGTAAAAACCAGTGACAAATGACAAACCTACAATGTGGATTACAAATCCTGATACAGTAAATAAGAGTGGGTCATATAGTTTCATTTATTCAAGAAAATTAAAAACATTATTTGATTTTGAACGTTTAAAAGGGTTGGCTGCATTGTTGCTCTTCATAAATATAGTTTTTTCTTATCATTTTGCCAACCCTATTGTAATTGCAGTGGAAAAAATACTTCCTCTTCTCACTTCCCCTCCACTCTGTATTACTTCTGATAGTCTCATATAATCTTTATTGTCTCATAATATATATAATCATTGCAATCTTTGTTGCTGTTCCTGTCGCCAAGCTTTACTTAATTTATAATCTGCCGGAGTGTCTCTCAGTGCTTTATCATCATTCACCAACTTTACTATCACCCTCATGTTGGAACCACTAAAATCCAAATGATGCCATTTTGCCTTTTTGATGTTTGTCTGCATGTGTGATCTTGTGGTCTACTTAGTCGCTAAAGCATCCCTTATTTCAGAACCTTACCTTTTATCTTTTCATGGCTTGCAAGCGCATGTCAGTCCAAAAATGCTCCTGAAATCCTGTTAGTCGAACCCTTAATTACCACTCCCAACAACCCCAGTTAAATCTTCACACATGTTCTTGTTAGCCACCCCGGGTTTGATTTTGGAACTATTTTGCAATTCTGTCTACTGTCAACATATTAAAATTCATAAGCAGTGGAGAAAACACTTTTAACCTAATTTCTCTTTGTAGTATATAATATAACATGCAGCAAGTAAAGCTGGGTGGCATGGTGGCTAAGTTGGTCGCCTTACATCTCCCAGTGTCTGCATGGGTTTCCTCCAAAAATCTTGATTTCTGGCAATCCAAAAAATGCCTAGTGGTTAGGGTATGGGACTAGTAATCCCAAGGACAGCAGTTCAAACCTCACCACTGCTAGGTTGTCGCTGTTGGGCCATTGAGCATGGCCCTTCACCCTCACTTGCTCAGACTGTTTACTGTAACTAAAGTCACTTTGGATAACTGTCCAGAAACATTACACTTGAGACATTGAATAGGTAACTAGTATGGCTTGCTTGATATCACTCAATGCCGGAATTGCAAATTGAGGTTCCACCATAATTTGTACCAGCATTAATGATCAATGTCTGAACTTGAATATTGCATAAAGCTCAGAAAATGCATTTGATTATTCTTTCACAGTTAGGGCTGGAAAATATGTTGACTCAAGTTAATGTGTTATTACTGTGTTATTAGCTTACTGTCGTTGTAGTTTGAAGATTCAGTGTGATTTGACAGCACACAGTGCAAATAGGCCTCTTTGAGGTCTTTTATTCCAAGGAACAAATGTTCATTTCAGTTCATATTAGACAAATCAGGAATACCCGGAACAGGTCACACATTAATCCATGATTCATAATCCTGTACTCGAACCTTTTTCTAACACTATCAAACAGAACAAAAACCAAAAAGTCAACATAATGTTTTTAAATGTCCGACCTTTATCAACTAGGATGCCGTGGTTCATTATGCTTCTATAAAATTCCAGTCCTATGTATAGGGATCACTTTTATCCAGTCCAACTCAGCCTTCGACTGCAACATATTCTTTCTGTTGGCTAATAAAGTTTTATTCTAGTTTTAGTTTTCACATTATAAACTTGACTGCCAACCCCTGCAGTGCTCCTCCTATTCATGCTATGATTTGAAGAAAAACTAATCAAAGCTACGGGTTTCCCCGGACGGCTATGTTGTTTTCTTATCTTGTGGGAATTTTGGCTTTCAGGGTGAAGGATCTGCTGGACACTTTTTGTGTGTTTGTGTGGGATGTGTAGCACAAAATAGTGTTTGTGCGTTAGAAACAACAGAGGGGTCTTTGTGTCAGTGGAAGAGCTCATTTATTTAAGGTTAGATGGGAGCTGCAAGAGGTCGAAGAGGATAGATAGCTGGAATGATGACTGATCTCTTGCTAATAAGCTGGATGCAAGTCATGTGAACTCGATGACATTGATGTGTTTTATGATTTTTCTTTAGCGTTGGCTAGATAATATTAAGTACCATTAATTTCTAATGTTATGTAAGCATAAAAGTGTTTATTCAAATGATCCTTGACAGCCACCCAATCAAATAAATAATTGGCTAGATACTTTCCCCCCATTTATATTAATGTGAATCAAGCTCAGGGTACTGGCCTTTTAAGCTCATGCTTTTTGTGCTAATGTAGAAGATGTCAAAGCTAGAGCAGAAAAGAAATAAGATAGCTTGAGATCTCACATCACGGTTTATGCTGAGTCACTCAGCCATTCAGTTTGGCATCAGTGTATGTATGGATGACATGGCAGGATCTTTGTTTTTCATTAAGAGATAACATCCAGTGCATTACTGAAAGCTTTTAGTTATTGTCAGAATTCCACAGCAACACCATCATTCATCAATATTTAGTAACATTGAAGGTCAAAACATCTAGAATTGAACACTTCTTGGACCATGCAAACTTAGAAATCTCTTTGATATGACATTCTTATTTGTGAATCATTAGTTGTAATAGGTCCTGGGTTTGATCCCCAGGGAGGCGGTCTGGGTCCCTGCTGTGTTGTTTGTATGTTCTCCCTGTGTCTGAGTGGGTTCCCCCCGGGAGCTCTGGTTTCCTCCCACAGTCCAAAAACCTGCATTCAGGTTTACTGGAGACTCTGAATTGTCAATAGGTACTTAGCCACTATAATGGATTAACCTGTTAATGGTAGTGCCTATCCCAAGCCCGGATAAATTGTGCCATCTACGCCAAAGAAACACTGCCAAATCAAGAATAATCATGATCTGCTCTGGTGACCCCTAACTGGAGGGGCTAAAAGGGACTCATAAGGGCCTCAGTTCTAACAGGTTCCCTTCAGTGGTATAGTTGTCTATGTATGTCATTAATGAGACAATTTGCTAACCATCAATTATCTCTATTTGCCCTCTCTCTCTCTCTGTGCTACCAGAAAGCTGGATTCACTTGACCTGTCTCACAACCAGCTGTTCGTCTTGCCCTCTGACCTGCCCAGAGCTTTGCGGCAGCTCCTTCTGCATCACAACTTCATCCACACCATTCCTGCCAACACACTGAGCCACCTGCGGCCAGGTCTCCGCTCACTACACCTCTCTCACAACCACCTCCTGGAGCATGGGCTGTTGGGAAAGTCCTTCCGTGGTGCCTACAAAACACTGGAAGAGCTTTTCCTGGACAACAACAGGCTGGAGAGGGTCCCACCCAACATTCGCTTCTTCTCAAAACTTCAGACGCTGCGGCTCGATCACAACCGCATCAGGTGAGTGCGAGTCAAGTTACCGCTCTGTGGTAAGAATCTTCTGTCTAGGACCTTCAGACTTCAAATTTCGTAGCCTGTCTATTCAATGAAATCTATCCTCAAATGAAAAATCTAACTGTAATAAAGCTGATTTGTCAAATGTGGTCTTGCATGTGCTGTTCCAGAATAATCAGCACTAAAATGGTTAAAAGATACCAAAAAAGTTGTATTCCCTAATTCATCTAATCTAAAACACAACAAGAACAAATTTAAAGGTGATAAAAATGGCTTATTGGTCAACACTGGGTCCATTGTGATGCTCTTCCCAAGCTTCCCCTAAAGTGTAAATCAGAATATGTAAAATGTGTTTAACAGCCAGGGCAAAAATACATTCTCTAAACAATTTTAACTTATTAAAATCTATTAAAATTAGATTATTTTGTATAGATTTTATAAATGAGATTTTCAGCAAGCACTAAAGTCTACGTAAAATCAGAGAATGTTACCACAGAGGATTTAGACTTATAGATTTAATAATGACAATAATGACAAAAGATTCCCTCCAACTGGGCGTCATAACTTTAGACAATTAAAAAGAAATAGTAAACCTGCTGCTGCTGTGCATGAGTGACACTGTAAAAAGCATAACCTTCTCCGTCTCTATCTTAAGTTATTGTACCCTGACATGGACGGCATGCTTTTCTTGGTATAATGCCAGTAATTGTGTTTATTTATATCCTACTTGTAAGTCTCAGGTCACAATAAAAGACTGAATGGAGTGATCTACCAGGCCATATTATAAGATTTAAACATTTCATAAAAAGGTGAATATTTCGACATGACAACAGTCGCAAAAGCCAAAAATAAGTTTAAACTGGTCTAGTCTCCACACTGATATATGATTATGAAATGTATGTAGGACTTTAAAACCACAATGCTGCAAAACTCATTTATGCATATGAACTTGAAATGAATATATACAAGGGCGTATATTTGTAAATATTAGTACACAATCTGTTCCTGGTAAAAACAAAAAACAGTTTTACTGCTTTTACAAAACTATATCATCTGATAAGTGTCACATTTTATAATAATTATTATAATAATGAGTGTCGTGTAAAAAGTTCCTGCAGACAGGAAAAAGTCAAACCTTTAAACTACATCTTACATAATAGCAGATAAATACTTCAATATGTAAAATGTTTGATGCATTTGTTAAAAATAAAAATGTCTATATATTTTATATATGATTGCTTATCAGGGGCACTGTATAAAAGTGGACACTTTGGGTCAAAAAAGTTTTTGGGCTACTCCCATGATCTACAACATTATTAATTTGGCATAGTTTGACACAATCCTCAATATTTATTCAGAATTGGGATCGGCACTACAATGTATCCTATTGGCTGTAGGACAATTTACTGTCTCAAATTAACCTGACTGCATGTTTTTGGACTGTGGGAGGAAACTGAAGCATCCAGAGGAAATCCACACAGACACCCACGGCCCTCTTGTTATGTATGTATGATCTAAAGTAAAGACGAAACATTTCTGTAATGTAACTCTTTACATAAATGCTGTTTGCAGCTCCATTCCAGTAAAGTCTGTATGTAAAGTCAACATGAACTCCTCTCCTCTGCTGGATCTTCATCTGGAGAACAACTTTATAGACATGGACAGAATCCCCCGAAAAGCTCTTTCCTGCATCCAGGACCCTCAGAGAGTCACACTAGAGCCTCAGACTCATAACGAGATTTATTAAAGTTTCGCACACCGCACTTTCAAGTCTCATTTTATTAAAGTGCACTAATTTGAAATATTTATTCGACTATTTAATTCAGTAGCATGATTTGAAGGTATTTATCTTTTCTAAAATGTATGGTGCTGTTCATTATTGTAGATTACAGTCTATATGTTAGTCTTCGGTCAACCTGGTAATTTCAGTTTTCATACTGTTGTAGTTTTTGGTTACTGTGTCTTGATGATCGTGTCTTAGGATCCTCTTAAATATGTCTACATGAGTTTAAACATATTTGTCCAGCAGTACCAATAATATGGTGAATTTAAAACACTCAATAAAACCTATGAAACAGTTTGGCTGGTGAGGACAAGTTATTAATTTTATAAACTATATTATAGATAAATATTTTATCTGACATCTGGGCTTAAACATCTGGGGTACCATTGCTAAATGCTTTGCCTGACACAACCCTCCATATTTACCTGAGCTTGGGGCCAACACTACAATGCACTTTATGCATCCTAGTCACTAGGTACCCACAGGGCAATTTAGTATCTCTAATTTCTGAGACTGGGGAGGAAACGAGAGCCACTGTAAGTAACCCACACAGACACATGAAGAAATGCAATCTCTACACAGAATGGACCCGGACAGTCCAGTCTGTTGGATAAATTTTATTCTCATTACTTAATGTTTTGTAACAGAATTCGGACTAAACACGTTGGGGTCCTGTTTGTGGAAGCCCTGCGCTTCATTTATGTTTGAGCATGTTCACAGTCTGACATCACAAGTCTTACTGGGCAAAAAATTCAAACTCTATTCTTTTAAGTCTTAGGTAAGCTTATAGTGCCAGTTCTGGTTTTTCAATATACAATGTGTCTCTTGTTTGCTTGTCCCTCACTCACTCTCTCACTCTCCCTACAGTCTGAAAGTAAATGATGCCAGCACAGTCTGCACAAGGATGCTGTAATTTTGTATTTCTCCTGTGCCCCCTTAAAGTTAATAACTCACAGTTGGCTCTTATGTCTCACTCCTGTGTTTATAATTCTCCTCCGACGTACTGCTTTAATTACTTAAATACACCTCTTCACTCATCTGCAGACCAAAAAGTAATATTAACCGAAAGGTTTTAAAAACTTAATTAAATTAGTATTTACCTGTAACTTAGGGTTAGCGTTTAGGGTTAAGATATATTTCTACAGTTACGATTATAATAATGGCTACTGTTAAAATAAGTTGACCCCAACCCACTGTCTCTGAAGTTACCTCACGTCCCCCTGTTGTTTGTACCTGGTGACACATATCAAAGTGTTGGATGAAATGACTCATACAGATGCTGCCTTTCAGTTTACATGACGTTACCCTTTGGCTTTGATCATGCTTAAAAGCAGTAATTCCACTTAAATAAAGCAAATGTAAGAGGCTTGGAATATCTTATCAAAATTATTATGGTGAATC
>JAYDZF010000018.1:12948621-12960766 GCA_034509105.1 Microcambeva barbata | reverse complement strand
AGGGCATCCGGCGTGAAATTAATAATGCGGATCATGATCTGCTGTGGTGACCCCGAGAGCAGCCTAAAGCTTGTGTGCGCGCGCGTGTGTGTGTGTGCGCGCGTGCATGTGTGTGTGTCAGAGAAAGAAATTAGATCGGGAGAATTCAGGCGAGAGTGAATGAGCGTGATAGTGAGCAAGAGCGCGCGCGCGAACAAATCTAATAGAGGGAGAGAGAGAGAGAGAGCGCGAGCGCCGCCTCCTCCTCCTCTTCACCTCCATCCGCGCGCACAGCAGCAGCCCGCGTGGATGCTGCGTCCAAGCTCCTCAGAGAGAGGGGGGGGCTCTCATCCCATCGCATCTAAATCCCAAATATCGCCTCTATGATTTCCACTTTCAGCAAGAAGAACGGCGTCTGTGACTAAACCCCGTATTCGAACCCTGCTGTTTTCATTTCCGCACGAGGTGATTGGTGCAGCGCTCCTAACCGCGATGTTTTCTCCATCATTGTTTTTTTCCTCTGCGGAACCGCGGTATAACCAGGCAACGGCTTCACTCTTGTAGGATCAACAGTAAAAAAAAAAGGCTGTTGGAAACATTTAGGAGCAAAAAGCAAACCGCATTAGGTGATTTTTGTTTTTATGCGCTGTTTGTTTGTTTAGTTGTTTTTTTTTTTTATTTATGCGGGACTGAATCCTGGAATCTGCTTTTGCCCACCAAAGCGCGTCTATGTCCTTGGAGCATGGCCTGGTGAGTCAAAGCGCTTGGCATTTACACCAAACCTGAAGGTTGACGTTGGGGGGGTATTTTGGGGGGTCGGTTTATATGAAGTTGTTGTGTATTATGTCCATGTCTGGTCAGTATCGGTTTATTGGTGAATGTCTTGGATGTTTGTTAAACCGGTGCATTGGAGCCTGGCGCGCAAAATACTCCTCACTCTCATATCAGATGCATGATTAATGATGCACATTGTTATTCAGCAGACCAGCAAGCATCCTTATTGCACCTGTTAACTCTGTATATTGTTCTTCTGATCATGAGTAAACTCTTTTTTTTTACTTGACCTGGACCCCGACACGGTATTGTTTTAAGGCACGGTAATGTCCTATCACCTGCGCGTACACGGCTCTGCGTTTCTATGGCCTTTATGCGGATTAAGGGGATGAGATGGAGGCAGAACAGGCGCCGGGGGGAGGAGATGCGAGCGGAACCGGTACTCACTCTCTCACACCGGTAACCTTGCGGTGGGGGCACTGCGCCTGTGCCGGCCGGACGCTATTGGCGCTATTCGTTTTCTCTCTCCTTTACACACACACACACACACACACACACACACACACACAAACACACACACTTGCACATATTTGTTCACATCATGCGGCTCTGGATAATTCTATCCAGAACCGTCTGGCATAGAGCACGGGACCACATGCAGGTTCTTTCATGTGCGCCAATGCGCGCGGTGCATTTCGGCCCAGTGGGCTCCACGGAACGATCGCCCTCTGAAGGTGACCAGTAGAGGTCATTTTATTTTTCAAAGCCCTGCGACTCGCCGAGGCGCAACAGGAGCGGATGTGTACTGCCAGGAGAAGCTGTATTATATAATTAGGAAAGTAAATTGAGCGTGTCATAATGCGCACCGGCTTTAAAGCGAAACGACTGCTTGCTGCGCGTGTGCGTGAGCGCGTTTGTGTGTATATGCGCGTGTGCGTGCTGGGTGTGGGAACGGACCGAGCACGACGGGGAGGCGGGTCCATGCTCGTCGGTCCTCGTCTCTGATTGGTCATTTCCTAGACCAGTTGGTACTTATGCTATTGGTTTACATTTTAGGACATTTGAGGAGACACAGGGGGTGCATCCCAAAACACTATCTGGTGCCTCCTTGATTAGCTCAAACGCCCTTCAGCCTGTGACCGGAAACTCAACAAAATTTGGCCATCATTAGAGAAGTCTCAGTTCACAAGATATTGCGGATGCTGCAGGCTCCTAGAAACCTCACGTCAGTGTGTCCCCTAAGTGGAAGCATTTTAGATCATAGCATAGCATCCTCACATGTAAAACAATTGGCCAACAATAGTGAAACCAAATGAAGTGCTTTAACCTATTATTTATAGACTTAGGTGGGGCAGCAGGCTTTTCCTCTAGGACACCAGCACAGAGTACTTGAACTCCCTGGTTCGAAACCCTAGCCACTAGGATGCACAAAGTAGTGATTTGTAGTGCGGGTCCCAAGCCCGAATAAGTAGGAGGGTTGCGTCAAAAAGGGCATCCAGCCTAAAAAACATGGTAATTAAATAATACAGATCATGAGCCCTTAGGGGGAGATGCTGAATGATTTCATTGTGTTTGTTTCATAGTAACATAATCATAATTAACATTTTTCTGGTAGAAAATCATAACAGAAATTCATATTAGTGAGATTCTGTTTTTGCACTTGGAGCATCATGGGATATTCCTGGATGGAACACATTTTTTTGCATTTGAATTCATTTGCATGGGTAAAGACTTAAAATCCTAACCTAAAGCATCCATTAGTGAACAAACACAGATCTCACTGACAATCCTTTTGGCTTCTCCCGACACAGCAGCTCGTGCATTACTGATTTGGCTTTTTTTACACCTTATGCACTTCTTGATACAACCCTCTTATTTATCTGGGCTTGGGACAGGTACTACTATTCAGTCGTTTGTGCATCTTAGTGGCTAGACTGGCGCCCAGCCAACCAGATGCAATGCTGAGTTTTCTCAGTTGACACTAAGTTAAGTATTACTTAAACACCAATCATTATTATTAAATATTTATTATTAGATTGAAATCACTATTATTTCGATATGACAAGACAATTGAATACAAACTGTGTTACCTGTTTTATCCAGGTCAAGGTTGGTCTGGTTTCCCTTGAAGTAACTCAGCGCAATGCAGCAGCACTTTCGGCCCAGAATAGTAGAGTTGACTAGAGCTCACATAATTTAATAATAATCCTTATTTTTTATGATAATACAATGTTTGAATGGTAGAATTAACATTATGGTAAATATTTCATTCAAGGTATGACCTTATATTATAATAAAATAAATACTGTATTGATTCATAGTGTTCCTTAGTATTTATATGTGTTGTTTCACTACACAGTGATGAAAAAAGTATTCTAAATCTAAAAAAACATTGTAATTGCTAGGAATTTTTTTTTCATTTAGTAAAACAAGACTCACGGAATGGACTTCATGCATCCACATCTATGGATGTGAACATTACTATACTTTACTGTCCTTCTGTTGTTCAGGTTGTCCTACAACCCCCTTTCCTCAGCTATGAGAGAGCATTTTGTTAGAACTGTGTTTGGTAGTTTTTTTTAATATTTTAAAAATAATTTTAAATATTTCACAATGAACAGGTGAATTGGTAACAGGTGTCACCTTGGTGCTTCTTAGACCAGTGAGATAAATGATAGCAAATAAAACTCACATGAAGTGTTTAGTTTTATTACTTTATTACTATTTTATTACTGTTGTTTTAATTTTTCATTTTTTAAGACTAGTAGCTAATGTTACAACTATGCCAATGTAGTGAGGTGCTCTTGTTGAACAGCAGTGCCGTGTTTGAAGAGATGAAGGCCACCACAGTGAGCGTGTCTGGGGGAAACTGAAGTGTAGACAATAAGCAGAGTGTAATAGAAGAGGCAAAGCAAGAGCAATGAAAAAAAGATGGTGATATGAGAAGAATAGTGGAGATTGAGGCAGAGCATAGCTAAACTGTTTTCACTGTCTTTTTGATTGATGTAATGATGGGTAGCATTTAGAGCAGCACCTACACCTACACCTATTGTTACCGATTCAAACACATACTAATGTCACACAGACATGTGGAGTAAATATGCACCAGTTCATTCTAACCTGTAATAATTTGCATTGCTCAAGATGTCCACTAGGTGGTGACGGCACCATGGTAACAAACTCCAAATTAAAGAAAAAGTGGGCACATTTCATGTCTTTCACTTTAAATTAGGTGCACTACCGGTGTGTGATGTGCTTGATGAATTGAGCAGCCCATAACTTAGGTATACCACCCCATATACCTAAGTTATTATTCAAAACTAAGAAAGGCTCAGTGTTTAATGTAGGCATTGTGCCGTTAGGATCGAGCAGTGGATTGATGCTTTGTGTGAACAGCATACAGCCAGAAAGCTCAGAAATCAGGTAAAAATAGTTTATCTATGTAGCTCAGTGTGCCTTTTTGTACTTGATTAGTATAGTTGACATACAATTTTGAGCTTTAAAAATATACGTAAAAAATATTAACAGTTTCACATGAAGAGTAATTACACCTGGAGGATTTTTGCTGCTAGTATTTTGTAGTTTCTCGTCTCTCTCATTGCCGTGAATTCGTGTAAATATTCTTGTGGGAGTGTGTCTGCTGTTTACTGTTTGCTCAAATCTACTGAAACACCTTAGAACATCCCACTGCATGACAGTGCCTTCATTAATGCCTCTGAGACTCTGTGTTTGCTTTGTAGACTCTCTGCAGCATTGCTGCAGACCACCAACCTTGAATTCAACCCTCTCTCTAGGGAACATATTAAAAACTACAAACAAACGATCTGTCATCTCACCGTATACAATTGTTATTGTTGTTTTGGTGCAATGAAATGATCTCTCTTATCTCCGTTGTGACAGCTCCTTGAACACTTGAATATCTCCGTGGTGTTTATATGAAACAAGAGTAGCTATCGAGTTCACAATAATCAAATCATGTTGTGAGCCAACTTTGGGTCATTCAAACTAGCAGTCTACAACATGAGTTGGGGTGGCACGGTAAATATGTGCATACTGTTTGCCTTGTGATGGACTGGTGGCCTGTCTGAGGTGTTTTATATTTTTTGCCCCGTGAATCAGACCCACATCAACCCGAAATGGAATAAATTTGTGGTAAAACAGACAACGACTGATTGAATATAACCACCATCTCCAGTGGCTAAACAGACTGGGTGTGACTCAACAAGGGTAGTACTTGGAAGTCTTGGTCATGCTCCTTCAGCCAATGTGGTACATTTCATATCTCATTTTCTCAAACCCATCTGGGATAAGCATGTTTGGGTGTATGTGATCTCTAAGGAGGACAAATTGGTTGAGAGTGTTGTCCACATGGATGCATGGGACCAGAGAATGTCATACAAACATCCCTCAAACTATTATGCTGCTACAGTAGTCGAAAGTAAGTGGTCATGATAATGTATCGACAGTGTATGTATGTATATTCACATTGTAAAGGTACACAGGAATGAAGCCCTGTATCATCTATCTTGTCCCCCATGTATCTCTCTTTGTTCCATTTTTGGAAAGAAAAAACAAACCATCATGGATCTGCTGCACAGTGGGAGGATTTTTCATGCTGAAGAAATAAAAGCTGACATTGCGTTACTGTCAGAAACGTAATTCCTTAATATCTCTAATGTCTGCTTAAATTCCACTGGTGGGCTGTGAAACGAGCTTTTAAAGCCTTGCCTTGTTGATGAGTTTATTTTAGGCTTAATATTGGACTTGTTGATCTCTCATGACTGGCATATTGTTTATAAGTGTGTATTTTAATTTCACAATCTGTGTGGCAGTAATTAAAGTCTTAATAAATGATTACAGAATTGGAGCAGTTTAATTTTTTCATCATATCACCCCTGCTTTTTAAAGCGCTGTAAAACATTTTTTTCAAAAAGTTGGGAATTTTTTTTACAACATATTTAAAAAAGAGAAAAGATATGTGGGGGTGATTAATATGTTCAAGCAATGATCCACAAAATGATGAGTAATGGCTAACTGCCTGGTGTCAATCATCATGAGAAACCTGTCAATTAATTTAACTTTTAAGGGTTTTTGGTTGGAGTGGCTTTGTCAAAGTCCTAACTTGAATGCTTTGAGATGCTATGCCAGAAACCTAAAAATAATAATAAATAGTAATACATTTTACAGCTACATAAAACAGTGATCTCCAATTTTAAACCAATTATTTTGAGTTGCTAGGTGCAATTGGCAGTTTTTCATAATTGTTGGGGTCTGTAGTATATGGTTTATACTATGAACTAAAAATAATGAAGTCTGAACAAAACAGAGGAAATAAGTTCAAATCAAATACAGTTTTAACATTTTTAAAATGGAAATGTTAAATAGTAAAAAGTATGCCATTATGAATTCTAGATTATCTTCTTTGTAACTAAAAGTACTTTGTGCATCTGATGTGTTAGATTATGATCATCAGGTAGAAACAGGCAGTAAGAAGGGTGGAATGCGAAAAGCTTGTGTTACATCCGTTGAGATGTGCTATAAGGCTCTGTAAGAGTCTGTAATTAGAATGAAGTGAGCAGCACACTGACTCATTCCACCGCATGTCTGTTCTATTTTTTAAACGCCACTGCCTATGACATTGAATTCAGGCTCCCAATGAACCAGTCATTCGTGTTCCTTCATGCATGTGCACCGTTCTCATGAGAAGATGGAGACAAAGGAATTTGTTCTATAGGAATGTAACCTACTCAAATTTCAGGGAGTCTGTACACTTATTTCCTGGTTGGGTGCATCTCCAGCACTTGTGCTGTCACCTCAACCACACATTATATGACAGTTCATCTGACATCTCCTCCCTCAAAGACATAACCAATTGTGTCTGTTAAGAGTAGAACCAGTAGAACCCAAGCATCAAGAACTGGACATCATACAGCAGAACCAGATATAAATGACTAATTATAAACAGAAATAATGTTTTGGAAGAGTTTAGTCAAAGAACCCAGGAGAGATATTGTGGTTAAATTAAACAGTTCATGCATATAGAGCCGCTTTTGTACATTTCTGTCCACTGTTCCATACTTTACATTACACACAGTGCTACATGAATTATGTAACACTCCTCCCCTGTCCCACTCTTTCACCATCCCTTTTTCAGGCTCTCAGGCTCATTGTGTTTTACATCAGCAGCTCATTTTGTTGTGGGTAAACCCAGGGTAGCCTGTTAGCGCAGTGCATTATCAGCAACACAGCACCTAATGGGACCTGAGCACACTCCTGGAAAGGTTTTGGAAAACAGATCAATATGAAATCTCAGCATAATCTTCTGCCATCTGCTTCCCGCACACAAACAGGACCTCTACTGAACTGTTTAACTCCAGTTCACTGATGGAAAATGCTAACCCTCATATAGATTCAGGTTAGAATGGGGTTGTGAAAGGAACACACATATACACAAACGTAGCATGTTGTGAGGTGTGACGTGTCATCCATATTCATGTGACGTCCACAACCTCGAGTGATCTGCAGTCAGCACTGCAGCACTTGTAACCTTCTCACCATCCATAGCTGCGGCACTGCAGAGGAGATAAGAGGAGAATGAAAGAAGAAGTGAAGAGAGAAGTGAGACAGAAGCTAATGAAGACAAAAGAGGGGATAGGTGCTGCCGGGGATGACGGGGTTAGTGAGTCAGCAAGGGACGTTGATGCCTCTGTCACTCTTATGTATTCCCAGTCCTGTCAGAATACATGGACCAAGCTTGTACACCCTTTGAACCAAACGAGACTGATAAAGCATGCCATGTATTCTTGGGCACAAGAATAGAAGCAGAGACAAAGCAAATGTTAAGATGGCATTTTTATGTCTATATGTCTGGCTGGACTTGATTGAAGAAGTTATTGATAGTGCTATGGTTCATCCATCATCATAGCAGGCAGCCATGACCTGGTGGTTAGAGAACTGGGCTTGTGATCAGGAGGTTGCCGGTACGATTCCCAGAGCTGACAGGTCATGACTGAAGTGCCCTTGAGCATGTATATGCCATGTGCCATTGTATATGTGTGTTTCACTGCACGGATTGGGTTAAAATACGGAGAACAAATTTCACTGCAAAGTGATGAAAAATGTATATTAAAAAATCTGGAAAAGGAACCCAAAACAGATCGATTGGCAATATATTATACTTATATTATAACAATAAAATGTTGCTCATCTTTGTAGTGCAGACTCCCAAACTCCTCTTAAGCACAATGTAACAAATAATTCAACACACAAATAAACATCAGGTAACATCAAGGATAAAATCAAAATTCTCCCACTACAATGTATTATATACACATAGACAGCAAGAGAAACACACAAAAGCAAGAAAGCCTTGTTGGGACAGTGGAAGCCTAGAAGGTAAAACTTCGTGGCCAGAGATTCGTGGTGTTATGGGCGGAAAGGGCCGGAAAATGGAATGGTAGACTAAACGTCTGGAACCCAGGAGCCAACCACACACACACAAGTGGGGGTAAACAGAGGATGATTTATTGAATCACAGGCAAAGATTAATGCACGAGAGTCCGATAGTTCAGGAGAGACCCGTCAGGTTACTGACCAGTGAATGTAGCAGGCGATTGCAGGTGAAACCAGGGTGTGAGAGAGTCCAGGAGCATGCGGATCAAGTCCAGAGGGCCGACAGGTCGAGCTGAAGCGAAAGGCTTATTAAAGTTCGAAGGATAAACAAGGCGGAGTAGTGAACGCGAGGTAACGCTAAACAATCATCTCGAGCAGGTCAGGCAGAAGGTTCTGGCAGAAGATTCTGCCACAATAATCTGACATACAAGAATTCGACACACAGATCTGACACGCACAAGAACGACACACACTAACAATCACTAATCTGGTAGAGCGGCACCTTAAGAGCACCTTGTAATCAGGAGCGTGGCTCAATTTCAGGTGCGGTAGAGGAGGCGGAGCTGCGGTCGTCTCAGTCGCCTGGCAACCAATGGCGCTCGGCTCCAGCTCTGCTGCATCTGTCCGCCTTTGAAGTCTGCAGCTCCGGAGCATGCCGTAACAGGTGCTTCAAATCCACGCTCTGCTATGCAATGACTGTTGGCTCCTTGAGCAAGACCCTTAACCCTGACTGCTCATGGCTGTATAATAGCCATGGTACAATGGCTGTATGCTCTGACCCAAGCTTGTAAACAAAGAAGAATTTCGTTGTACTGTACATCTGTATGTGTATGTGTAATGACAAATAAAGGCATTCTCATCTGTTCTATTCTATTCTATTAAGATTTAGTGAGACTAGAGGCTCTTTGTGGGAGTAAGAGGCATCTGTAGGTCTCCAAGGCAACCACAGACCTATGCAGTTAGTTCTTTGCTGAGAGTACAAATGATTTGCACCACAGACTGGCTGAGTCTACATAGCTCATGAATATAGGTCCAAATATATATATTTTTAGTCTTCCTCTGAACATTGCTTGAGGCAGAGACCAGCGCTTAAACTGTGATGTAGAAAAAAACAAGAACAAAATGGTAGAAACTAATTAGTTATGTACAACTTTTGTGCATTTTTAAACGATACAATACTTTAATGATCCGTGCATAGCTAGATTAAATTGTTTTCTACTTTTTGCCGTACTGAGGTCAAGAGGCAGCAGCCTTTATCCCTTTCGAATCATTTAACCACATGCTTTCTTTTGAAAATGAATTCTCCTAAAACAGAAGACACAAAAGCTCTTTAGAGATGGTACTAAGGGCATTATTTCACAGCTCGTTATAAGCCCAAGAAAGTTATTTGTAAATCTAGTCTACTTGCCTGCAACATTATGGCACTCTCAGGTGGCGCAGCATGATAAGTCACTACCACACCAGCACCACAAGATTCTAAACTCCCAGGTTTGATTCTAGGCTCTGAAAGCCCTCTAAATCATTAATTTTTAGCAATTCAAAATCAAATTCACAACACAATGAAGTGTTTGTCATAACTGTCCTTGTCAGTGATTGTGTTTTTTGTAGCTTCCTATGTAAATGTTTTCATGTCCTTCCTCTCTTATTTGTTCTTCCTTCTTAGATGTCTACCCTAACAACAACTCGCTGCCTCTTCTGAACACTGACCCCTTGATATAACACAACTGTGTCCTACACTCATCTGAAGTCCCTCCTTCTCTCCATCACTTATGGATTGGGCTCGCCCTGATCCCTCGTTCTGTTGACCCTCTGGTCAAGGGGGTAGAGTGGAGCGGGCTCGGGGATTTGCCTTACCCCTTTTATTGAGAGAGTTTTGCCCCGATCACCCCTATTCCCTTTTCCAATGGAAAGTTAGAAGGTTCAGGTGGAACCACGAGAGGGAGAGGAGAGGAGCTAAAAACTGTGTACCGGATCACACTCGAAACCAAAAAAACTAAGTTTCGGAGGAAGCTATTTAATTTGATTCCCCTTTTTTTAGAAGTACTGAGACAGAGTCTCAGAGTGTACTGTAAAGATACAGATAAACTGACAGTCAACGACATTTGATATGTCAACTACGGCAACTATAGGAGAGATGGCGAACAGTGGGGTGGAATTCTACCCAAAGCGGGGTGGTGGAGGGGCAGAGGCCAACCACTCAGGCAACTTTGGGGTGACCATGGAGGAGCTTACTACTCTGATGGAGCTTAGAGGAGCTGAGGCCCTGCAGAAGATTCAAGAGAGCTATGGAGACACTGAAGGCCTCTGCCAGAGACTTAAGTCTTCCACCACTGATGGTAAGACCAATATTGGAGCTCTTCTTTTTTCTAGCTCTATTTCTCTTCTTTTATTTTTTAAATAACGGTTATTAATTGTCCCACTTCTTTTTTATCCAGTTCTTACTTCAGTGGTCCCTTCACTTACAAATTCAAATGTTACTCAAGGGTTGTTTTAAAGTCATTTTTTTCAAATGTTAAATCTATTTTCACTATAAGCAATAATGTAAATATAATTAATCCATGTTAGGCCTAACAAACCTCTTTAATGCTGTTTATTTTTATAAGTTCAAGTACATTTTCTCTTAAATCCTAAAGTATAGAACAGATATTACTGTAATACACAATATTATACAAAATACATGGTAGATATATACTGAACATAAACACACACACATTAGTACAGTACATTGGTTGAAGTGCTTACCATGTCACTTTCTAAAAACCCTTTATGGGGCATATTTTGAGAGAAGAATTTTACAAAATATAGATAAAACATTTGAAAAAACATAAGAAAAAAAAATCATTTGTATCCCAAGTAATTCTCATGGTAAACGATTCATACATCAAAGGATTACTGTTTATACCTCATGTGTAATATACTACAATGACCCAAACTTGATTTTTTTCATATTTCTCTCATAATTATTAATTTTGCTTTGAGTCACTAAGGCAGCAAGTATAAACATATGTTTTATCTTTAATTTACCTTGATATCTCCCATCCATCTGTACACCAGTCCCACCATCAATGTATTCATTCATCTCACCGTCCCTCTCAATCTGTCACTCTTTTTATTCCCACTCATCCCACACACTGTCCCCATCATCCCCGCATTTCTCTCCTGCCACTCATCAGCCATTTCTCACTCTTTCACTCAGCCAACGTCCAACTCCGGGTACGTGCGTTTGTGTCGGGTTGCTAGGCTACAACTCGGTCGGTGGTGAGGTGGGTGTAGATAGAGAAGGTTACTTGGTAAACAGTTCGCAGTTAGAGGCTCTGTCATTTTGTCAAGGGTTCTGAGTGTGTCCTGAGGTTTAGATCTATTCCTTGTTTCTTGCCTGTAGGAATCAACTTTTGGGTCTGTGGGTCACTTAACCTGTTGCCACTGGTTTACAAGTTCAGACGTTTACTTTCACTGAATGGATTGAATAAGTAACATCCCACTGCCCAAAGACATCCAGTCATGTAAATCAGATGTATTAAAATCTCATCATAGGTTTGAATGTGTGTGTTTTCCATAATATTTCTCACTTTTTGTCTGGTGAATTGCTCCTACTGCAACCCTTAATAAAATAGTATAAAATAGAATCTTTGTCAATTAACACAGATACAACGAAATTTTGAATAGATTAGATTAGAATAGATTAGATTAATACTTTTTTCATCACTTTGCAGTGAAATTTTGTTCTCCGCATTTAACCCAATCCGTGCAGTGAAACGCACATTTACACACTAGTGAACACTAGGGGGCAGTGAGCACACATGCCCGGAGCAGTGGGCAGCCCTAGCTACAGCGCCCGGGGAGCAGTTAGAGGTTAGGTGACTTGCTCAAGGGCTCTTCAGTCATGACCTGTCAGCGCTGGGAATCGAATCGGCAACCTTCTGATCAGCTTCTGAATAGCTTCTGTCCAGTAGAATAGCAGCAGTATAGAAAAAACAGTAGTATTAAAATCACAAAAATT
>JAYDZF010000018.1:12852305-12862868 GCA_034509105.1 Microcambeva barbata | reverse complement strand
GTGTAAAATGTACATCATTTGTAAGTCGCTCTGGATAAGAGCGTCTGCTAAATGCCATAAATGTAAATGTAAATGATCTTAACTGAAGATCTTTTACATACAACTAGTCATTCCCATACCTATAGCATAATCATTCTAATAAAGGGTAGGGCCATAAAAACAAACATGTTTTTCAATCATTAGAAAAGGAAATAAAGTTTAGGGTTAAACTAATGTCATTTGGAATATTTTTTGAGGGCGGGGTCAATACACATTTAACAGTAAAACCCAACCCCGTGATCAGCAGAGAGAAGTGATTCTAACTCAAGTTCAGTCCTGAATGTTTTGCTTGAACACTCATGCATTAAGAGGATACTGAAACATCGTGTGAAACCCCACCTTATGATGACAGGTTGTGAAGAGCCCACACCCATTCCTTTACCCAAATTCCAGTAGTGCATCTACAAGACTCTACATTAGACTTTTATTAAACACTTGGCTTCAGTTAGCATGCAGTTTTAAGTACCCCATTCCTTTATTTACTATATTTTTAATATCCATGAAAAAATATATAGCCTTTGGGGCCCTACTTATGAAATTCTGTCAGGGTTGTGGGTTCATGCCTACTTTCTCTGTTGCACAATATCCAATTCCTCATGCTTACTCATCCAGCTTATTTTTGATGGAAATGGGACAGTTATAAAATGGTATGCAACAATGCATAAGCTGAAAGATTCTACAAACAGAACTAGTATTATCAATTAAGTAGTTACAAGTTGGGTGTCACAAAGTAACAATAAACCACAATACACTCTAGCTACAGTGTGATATGATTCACGTGCTGGGTTCACCCTAAAGTTTTTTTGTCCTCTTTAGAAAGAAATTAAGTGAAATAAAGTATGTGTGATTATCTTACTTATCTAAACGATGGATGTCCTTTTATTTCTGAGGTAGTTGCAAACTATACCAAAATACTGGATTCACATTTTGTGCTAAAAAATATGTAGTGCCTGTGTGCTATGCTCGTTAAAGTAAATATTGATTGATCTTAAATGAATCACTAATTCAAATCAGCACCCCAAATTCAATATTCTTACATCCATAACAAACAGTGCAGGGGGATAAAGTAGAAGGATCAATAAAAATGTTCTCTAATCAGTCTTAACAAATGATGACATCAATAAACAAAGAAAACACATAACTGCTAAAGCATCTAAACCAGACATGTTGCCTTAAGAGTTTGACAATTAAATATCCACCCTCATTCTCATTAACATAGAATCTACATGGTTCTACATACACCTGCATCTCCTCCAAGACCTTTGAAAAGGGTTAATCGCACCAATCTAATTTTAGCTGCAATTTGAGGTCATGAGTGAAAGCAGCCAGTATTAAATGCTTGAATAAAACTAAATGCCTCCAACCATAATCTGTACCGTGATAAATGCAAACAGATGAAAAAATGTAGCACAGTATCAACTGAGGCTTAAGTACCCAGTTTTGGCACACCCTGATCGAGTTGGCATGCAAAACCTTAATAAATAGGTTCCAGCCATACCCTCTGGGTTTGTTGAGAAACACAGCCATGCAGATACATATTTTATCCTGACCCAGGGTGGCATACCTGGTAAACAGACAAGACTGAGAGGCAAAGTGTCATCTATTGAACATAACGTTCTAAGAATAAATTAGTACGGTCTTGCTGATTGTAGGATTGAATAAGCGTGTTGAATAAAATGTGGTTTATCTAAAACATAAGAATGTAATCGAGGAGAAATTAACCACCAGCTTCCTTAACTAAAATTATAACGAGTCCTTTGCTGAACAATGATGGGCATTTAAATGTCTGGTTTGTTTAAATTTCATTCACATTCAAACTTAAACACACCATTACAATCTGCTTCCTGTCCAGTAGTTTCTCAGCATCAGTCCTGGTATTCTGAAGTGTTTCAAACTACAGTACTGTACGGTTTTCCTTAATCAAACACATCTGATCAAGCACGTGATTTGTCGGTAAGCTGCATCTGGTTTATTGGTAGTGGGGGAAAACTTGAGGCTCAACAGGGTGGTGTCCCAGGAAAAATGTTGACCCTCCCAAATTTTATAAAGGTTGTTTTACATAAAGATGATCTAGCTAACAAGCAGTCGACAAATACAAAGTGTATAGTGTGATCTTCCAGGCATGCAATTGTTCGACACCATTAATCAGTGTAAAGAAGCAGTTAGTGGTTTTGAATGAGGGGGTTTGTGGGGTCTGTGGGCCTCCCATACCAATGTAGATCTGGTCAGATAACCCATGTAGACTCAAAAGGCATCTCTAAATAGAAATAAAGAAACAAAGCATGCAACTCCATAACAGACCTTTAGACCTTTAAACAAATCAATGGTGTGAACATTTGGCTTTTCATGAAAGGAGCTTCATCTGTGGTGTCATTTTATTTGTCACAGAGTAGAGCACCTTTAAACAATTACCTAAAATCATCACGACGTCAGCTGGAAGACTTTTGAATGACTCGGATTGCATGGATCATTAATCTGATGTCAACAAGCTGACAGGTTAACACAAATGCTTCCAAGAAGATGCACATCGCAACAGCTGACAGATATATAACTTTCAAACACTTGAAACAAATCATTTAATTATAGCAAAATTCATAATATCATTAAAAGTCTGAATTAAAAGTGGCTCTGCACAAGGAGTGGCAGAAATTGTTGCTTAAAGCTTCAGCGCCACAATGGGACCTCTTTTGTTAAATAACTGTACATGACTACATCTGAGGGGCAAAGTTAACCCCAATGGTAATGAAATCACTCCCCTCCTCTGCATTTTATTAAATGCCCAACCATGATCTGGTAATTCAGAAGTGCATGAGAAGCTTTATATATACTCAAACATGATGACTATCCCTTTTCCAAGTATCAGGAATATCTGGCATTAATGTGGGCAAATTCCTCAAGATTGGAAAACAAAAGCCTTATAATTTCATTTCTGACAGATAATCTTTATCTTGCTTTCTGCTATGCTAACAAGCTAGTTGTGGGTGTGACTACAGTGAACTTAAACAACTTCTTTTTGCTGCTCCTGTTCAGGGTCACCACATCGGATAATGGGCACATAACTAACTAGCAAAAGGTCTTCCACTGGATGTCCTTCCTGACTCAACTCTCCCTATTATTTTAGGTTCGAAACAAACACTGCAATCCACCACTTCATGCATCCTATTAGCTAGGTAACTTAGTATGCGACTACACTGTTGAAAGTATTTAATTTCATAGAATGTGATTAATATAGTTGATGACTAATGTATTTAGTTGCTGTGATACCAAACTGTCTGGTGGCACATCATTAAAGTGGTTCAAACAGTAAAGTTTTTGACTGTGCAATCAAGTTTGTTTGTTGTTTTGTTGAAAATGAGATTGCATTTGCTTTATTTTTATGAACTGGGTGTTTCAATAGAATCAATGAACTGATTCAATTAGCCTAAACACAGACAATTCTTTTACTCATTTTTTAAAGAAATAATCAAAAGCCTTTTTGTAGTAAGACCTTAACTAGGCCCAACAGTAACTACAGTACATCATTGTGCAGATTCAATTAGCCTAAACACAGACAATTCTTTTACTCATTTTTTAAAGAAATAATCAAAAGCCTTTTTGTAGTAAGACCTTAACTAGGCCCAACAGTAACTACAGTACATCATTGTGCACAGGCCTTGACTTCAGCATATTTAGAAGTATTGAATTCTCCAAAGCTCAAACATGGAACCACATAAACCTTTCTTTTTTTCAAAAGAAATAAAAGTAAGTCGTTGGAACAGTTTGCTCTGTTGTGAAGTTTGAGAAAGCTGAGAATTCCAGTGTGAGGGAAAACTTGAGAAAGTTTGCTGGTCAAGGCTGAAAGAAAGAAAGGCGTGTGAGAGGGGAGGGAATGTAAAAGGGGAAAAGCTCCTACCTATAGAGACGAGCTTGATGTTCTCCCTGTCGAGGAACTCCAGCGCCACGGACACGTTCTCCAGTTGCATCTGCCTGAAGGTTGGACGCTGGTTGTACTTGCGGAACATCTTCTTCTGGCTGAGCACTTCGAGCAGCCCGATCAGGCGCAGGCCGTCGCTCAGGTCCGTCTGCAGGTTGGCGATGCGCTTGTTGACGCACTTCAGGTGTTCGTTGCACCATCGGGTGAAGGTGTTCTGCTGGATCTTCTTCCATGGCGCGTCCTCGGCCAGGTCTTTCTCGGTAGCGGGCATGTCGGCGTCCTTGTCTGGGCTGGAATTGGATGTGGCTGAGGCAGCAGCGGCGCTCGACTGGTGGAGGCGGGGGTGTTGACTCATACTTATGCTCTCTGTGCAACAGGCTCGCTGGAGTAGGGTGGAGTCTTGAGGGAAGCGCTAATGTAGCGGTGTTTTAACTACAAGAAAAGAAGGAAACGCGATCAGCACGAGTCAAAAAGGTCGATTTAGTGCTTAGTAATTGACTGGGTAATTGTTTTAAGTATGTAATAATATTTTACACGCCTGCCGGTGGTCAACACGTCACATGGATGGGTTCGGTTTTCAACCCTGAATCACTGATTGGAGAATGAAGTGAACCCGCAAAAAAAATCCTTGATTACCTCTCGAAGTGGTAAACACTGCACATATTTGAAGCGATTAGAAGATTAAAGAGTTCTGCTACTCTGTGTGGGTGTTGGGGAGGGTTTCAGAGATTCGTGTGGCTGTAGGCAAACTTTTCCACTGCACAGTCATACATGGAACAATCTATCAGATCCTCCCTCCAAATATGTCTCTCATACAAGACTAACAGTCTGAGTGTAACAGTACCAAACATTATGGGTGCAAAGTTTATCATCTGAGGGGGGGGGTTCTGGGTCACCCTGGGTCAATCCATTCCAGGGAAACGTGCGCGCACGCACACGTATTCGCTTACTTACTCGAACCATCTGGTCATCTGAGTGAAGCGTGGTGGGAGGTAACAGAAATACCCCAAGAAAGGCCACATGGATGCAGGAGAACATACATAACTACTCGTGGGCAGTTGTGAGGATCAGAAGTGAGGATCATAAACCATGTTCAAGTGCGTCATCCATTATTGAGTTGACTGACAATGCCACACAAGTCAGAAAACATTTTGACAGATAATGATCAAAAATAAAACCTTAAAAGCTTTATTTTTATTGCAGTCAGTAGAGGCGTCAAACAATATTCAACCAGAGGTATTATGAGTATGTGTGAATTACAGTAATTACAGCAGCCTCTACTTTATAATCCCAGACCCAATCCTTGTGCTAATCTGACACAGCTGTAATTTTTACCAGCCCACTACCAGTGTGATCCAGCATTAGAATCTCAGTGGTTTTACTGCCCAACCAGGTCACAGAAGATTTTTTTAAAGTTGCATCGGAATGGAATCTAAAGTAAAAACTGGGCAACACCAGCAACCTCTGGATTCTTGACTAATAAGGCACAAGTTCTGACAGACACCTTCTTGTAAAATGAGGCTTAAAAACATACCAGTGAGGACAGATTCTTTTACCGCTTCACCAAATGACCTGATCAATGACACTTTGTTTAAGAAACAGTTTGCACTGCATTCTAGACAATCCATTAAAATAAAATGAAACATTGATCTCTGGCCGTGGGGTCTATATATTAAGGAATGCACCGTGAAAGGGTGTGTGTGGGTTTAAGAAACATCTCCCCTCGAAAAACAATAGACAATGAATCAGTAGGGAGCTTGCAAATGATGCTAAATTAAATAAATACCCAAATTATACATCATAAAACTCTTGGCAGGGCTTGTTCCTGTTTGTGTTGAGTTTTCACTAATAGTGTAATTTAGAAAGCAGTAGGTGAGTGTACATGCAATCTGGGATTTTACTAAATAAGGCAACATATCCAAAACTGTATGTGTAGCACACAGACCATAAAGAATGTTTTCCTTTGGCATTTTTTCAGAACTTGCCTCTGCAGGAGAATCTAAGGAATGCCCTTGTTCTAACCACTGATGCCCCCTGACCTCACAAAAAACTCTCATTCCAATAAAACAACATAAAACAGACTCTCACTCCATTTATGTCTTTTTCTTCACTACTTTCTCACACAACTACCCAGTTGGGCAAAAAGAAAAATATAATAACATATATTTTATTTGGGCGGCGCGGTGGCTTAGTTTATAGCAAAATCACATCACAGCAAGAAGATCCTAGGTTTGATCTCAGGGTGAGGCAATCTAAATCTTTTCTATGGAGTTTGTATGTTCTCCCCGTGTCCATGTGAATTATATTGGCACACTGTTCAGGATCTGTTCCTACCTGTAGGACCATACCCACACCGTCTCTAAAATAATGAATAAATGATTTAATCAAATAAGAATTTATAGTTGAAATGCTTGTAAATTTGCTTGGTGACAATCAGGTCTGACATATTTCCTTTTGTACCTTGGCGCCACCTGCAGGATATAAATAAAAAATAATCTACTTTTTACCTAATAAGCAGGAGGTCCCCAAATTATCTGCAAATTAGATCATCTCTGCTTATGTTTAGCTTTAGAAACTGATATAATCCTTATCAACACCCCAGATATGTTAACTCGGCTCCCCCTCACAGCCAATCACGTCTCTGTGTAGAATACACTGTGTGATAAGACCCCAGGATTTGAACCCTGGATCCTATTGTTTGTGGTCTAGAACAATTTACCAGATCCACCAGAGGCTCATCCATCATATTAAGAGAAACAAATTTCCAAACGTTTTGGGATATTGAGCCGTCCTTAAGAAAACATAACTACTCCAGCCGCACATTTCACATCAGATGAAAAAGGACATACGGATCATTCTTTAGTGTGAAATACTATGGTAAAGTCAGTTTAAATTCTGGTGCTTTTACATAGTTAGCAAACAGGATGCAAGCTGTGAACCATGAACATTCAAGTGCACTGTGGTGAACTGGCAGAGCATGCTCAGTGCCAACAATCAGAGCCTTGTGGTTAACTCGTACGCTATTGCTGTCAACCACAGTGCCTGCCATCTTCACTAAACAAATAAAAAACACAGATTGAATGTCACAAATCATGACTTCTACTGTGTTTTTGTTTGTCATAATTTAACAAAAGAAAGTTGCCAAACTGGACCAAATTGAACAATATAATAAAATATATAAATACATTTAGAGGTCTCAGGTAAGTGTTTAGAGGTAAGTATTACACAATAACAGGCTAAAGTTACATAGGCCTATACATTTTTGATGGGCATGGACATGTTGGCTCAGTGGGTAGCAGCAAGAAGGTCCTGGGTTCGATCCCTTGGAGGGGCGGTCCGGGTACTTTCTGTGTAGAGTTTGCATGTTCTCCCTCTGTCTACATGGGCTTCCTCTTGCAGTCCAAAACATGCAGTCAGGTTAATTTGATACACTGAATCGTCCCCGGATGCAAAAATCAGTGCATTGTCGTGCCGGTTCAAAGCTCAAATAGATAGGAAGGGTTGTGTAAGAAAGGGCATAATCAATAATGTGGATCATGATCCACAACACATAACAGAACATGTTTCAACTGCATCAGTGAATAAATTATCCAATCAACACCATACAGCACAAAGCATCACTCACTCCATTACTCTGATTATCACTTACATGTACTTGTGCAAGTTGGATTGCTATTACTGTGGAGCTTTCAGATTGGATTCTCTGCACTGATAAATGTATGGATTTTACTCTAGGTAAGCACATGATTGTCCTTTGACCTCCATGAAGAAAATATCAGTTAAAGGATTGGCTATTAAGTACTTTCACTTCCCTCTGAGGCTGAATGTAGAATGTCCCAAGATGAACTGGAATTTCATTGTTTATCTGTTGTGATAAGCAGCACTTCCAAATATTTACTGACACTCAAATAAAATTGGGTCAGAGTTGTGTTAAGGTAAAGGATTTGGGAACTCTGGACATCACTCGTTGCAGTTATGCAAGTGGATTGTTTCTCTAGTCTTGTTTTATTCAAGGTGTAAGCTTATCAACAGTTTGTGGACTGCCACTTGATGATGCAACATTTTCAGTAGGAGGCAGATCTGGAGTCCAGGCAGGCCAATCAAGCACATGCACTCTGTGTATCCAAATTATCGTAGCATGTTAAAATATTCGTTCCACATTTTATTATATTTAATAAAACACAAAAAGCATTGAAATTATTAAAAAAACATTCTCTCTCCTTTGTCAGGTAAATAAATACTATAAGAGTTAAAAGCCTTGCTCAAGAGCCCAACAGCCGAAGCCTTGAAATTATAGGGTTGAGCTCCAAACCTTCTGATTACTAGATCAGTACCTTAACCTTGTAGCTAGGCTATAAATTACAGATTACACTATTATCATATTTTACTAAACACCCTAAACGTGCTCTAAATGTCCCAGAATGTGTAAGACAACACAGATGAGGTGGTTTGAGTCACAACATCAGGGTTGCCGAGACTTTGAGTAGAAGCCTTGAGTGAGGAATTTGACACATTATCTCGATTGGCTGAAATGTCAGTAGATGGCTACGGCAAGTGAGTGAAGTAGATGAATGTATAAAGCTCGTGACAAGAAAGTTGCTCTGGCAGGGTGATAATCCTACATTGTGCCCAGTGTTTCCTGGATAGAAATCAAACCACCACCACCATCATGTGAGTCTGATAAGAATTAACTAATAGGTGTGGTTGAATAAGGTATGTCAAAGCAAAGAATGTAGTAATAGTGCTGGACTGAGCACTCCCCTTCTCACTAGTGGGATGCTGTGTGTGCGGAGGGGGGCGCACGCTGCTATCGCAGTGATACAGTGGCCAGGAACCAAGAGGCGTTTTTCCATAGTTTTCCTTATTTGGTGAGGAGGATTTAAAGAGCTTACGACATGTTTAGACCCCTGTGGAGAGGGACTGTATTTTGTACAAGCCTCTGCTGAACATCAGTTTAAACACACACCAGTCAAACCGTACGACTTGTGCGTGTAAATCCATAAAGAACAGCTCGAAATATGACTCGGTAATTTCGTGGTGTTGTTCAGACAAGTCAAACCTCCTCCATTATTCAGTTTGGCTCTGTCTGGATCGGTCGAAGTTATAGATAAAATACCTTACCGGAACATCTTCAATCATATATCAAAAAGTGAATCGTTTTAGATTCAACTCCTGAATCGATTCGGCTTATAAGTAAGTGAGCCATAAGCGCGCAAAGGACTCGGATACAAACAACTCCTCGAATTTGAACCGGTTCTTGTGGTACGGTTGCGCAAAAAGGTACATGTTACCAGTTACTTTGACTTTTGAAAGTTAATAAGATCTTAATAGTAAAACTACAAACACAACAAACAAAACTGCAAATAGTTACAACCCACTTCAATAGAAAATAATAAAGAGCTAACTTTACTACACAAAAAAATCCTAATATTATAAATAATAATAAATAAATGAACTTTGTAATAACAAAGAATTTAGTGTTCGTTGTACGTTGCTACTTGTATTTTAATGTTATAATAGTTAGACAGTGTATAAAATAATAAAACTGTATGTGATGTGTAAGAGTCAAAGCATTCAGATAAGATTCTTTACAGTGACACCATACAGGATGCATTTTTTATTTCATGTCCAACCTTTGCTTTTAAACGTCCCTGCACATCATGAACAACATGTCAACAACCTAGTCCCCCCATTGTTTTATTTATAAATATGTTCTTAAGCAAATCGATCATTTTCCTAAACCCATATCTGAAAACCAAGATGGTCTTTGTAAAATCCTTTGATTGAATGTGCCTGTTAAACTCAGTTGTTCTGTTACAAGATGTACCAACGTTTTATTTATTGCACTTATACTTTTGTTATTTAAAACATAATGTTGCATACCTTTACACTTAATCGGAACGGTACACTCTGCAAACAGGCACATGAATGTGAGATGATAAGGAAAACTTTGTACTTACAGGTTTTGGCTTGTTTTCCAAGAGTGTGTTCTATCCTGCACTGAAGAGGAACGTACATGCACCTTTTATCTGAGCGACTCCGTGCCGGAGTGTTCGAATCTCCCTCGGGGGGGAAAGTGCGAGCTCGGTAATGAACTCCAGAAAGAACGCGACCGACACCGCTCGTTCTTTTCTATCTCCTTCTCTTTCGTCTAACGCGAGAACCTTAATTGGTAAAGTAGCTGAGGTGGAGGAAGATGAGGAGGAGGGAAAGGAGGGGGTCCTCTTTCTCCGAGTGCGTCCCACGAAAAACCTGACGTTATACAGTGATGCGACCGCGCCTTCAGATTTTAAAGGTATGATGTCACCCTGACTGCGCGAGCCCGTATCCGCTCGGTCTGCGCGCGCACCATTCACCCTCAGATCGAAGGGGCCACCACAAAAGCAATGTTACCTTCGACGAACTTAGAAGTTCACTACTAAGAGAATTACAAATAATACACAGGAAACATTAACTGAAATGATTCCAACAATTACATCTAGCCACTTAATAGTTCAGTTCAGTTTAAAGTCTTTAACCTAGTAATTAGGGCCAGGGAGGGGTGCTGGAGCCTATCCCAGCTCTTCAACTGGCGCAAGGTAACACCCTGGATGGGGCACCAGTCCATCACA
>JAYDZF010000018.1:12823413-12838945 GCA_034509105.1 Microcambeva barbata | reverse complement strand
AAAAAGCAAACAGTCCCACATAAACAAAGCAGCCTGTCTCAGGACCCCTCTCCACAGCTTCAGTCCAGCACAAACATTTTATAGTAGTCAGTTAATACATTGACATTAATATATAAACTACAGTAGTTTTAAGGTTACTATGTCTCAAATAGAGCGATGGTTAAGTGGGTAAGAGAGAGAGAGAGAGAGAGAGAGAGAGAGAGATCCTGTAGTTTTCTCCTTTTTTGGGAGGAGGAATGTGGATGGGGTCGACAGCAGTGCAGCCATGAATGATCTTTTTTTGTTGAGGAGCAAACCTCTCGGTACATTAAACAATCCAAGCGCACACACTCACTCACACTCATACACGAAGGAATGTAAAATGATATGTAGATATGCACCATAACAGAAAACACACATCCTCAGCTCTGTGATCCATCATATAGACATGATGTAATGTTGAGGCAGATGGTAAAGAAAAACGTCATTGCTAATGATACATCATCACCAAAAAAGCTCAAATATAATCTTAATTAAAAAGACTATTCATTAGAAAACAGGTACCTTGATGTACCTGCATCTGGTGTGAATAAGTAAAAACAGATGTTAGAGGAAAACAATGAGATCACAACAGGGTGGCAGGGCATCCTGGAACAGCTTGTTTATGTGGTGTACCACATGCACACCAGCGAAGATGATGTGAGCGCTCCAAGCCAAAGGCATGATCACTATTAGTTTGTACATAGAGGCATAGCTTTTAGATTGTGTTATGTCTTTTAGGATATAACCTTCATTCCACTACACAGTGACTCTTAGTCTGGATTCTTCGCCACCCAAGGCTGTAAAGTGTTTTCTTCATTACCTCAATGCTGGAGAGATAACTGCTGAAGCATGCCTGCCTGATTATCGGTCGACATCAGAAACTGCTTTCCCCATAGTACTACTGTTCCTGTAGTAAAAGAATTGGGATTATGTAACAACAGATTGAGTAAGAATCAAATAAGGTGTGGACTATGCATACAGATATAGACATGTTAGGGATTATCTTTTATTGAGTCCATCAAGCTCTACTACAGTGGGCCCTACGAATGGTTTAACACATGTACATTTGGTTTTGTATTTTTCTATTACTCAACAAATTTTGGGTTACGAACAGGCGCGATCAAAACGTGTCACTAGTGCATAGTGTGAAGCATAGGCAGCATTATGCTGCAAAGAATAAAGTTGTTTTAAACGTAAAAACTTTTTTATTTATGTTTAATTTGTATAAAAGTATGAATGTATTTACTTGAAAGTTCGAGCTTGTCAGTGAAAACGACCATTTTTGGTACATGGCCCTCCTGCCATGTTCACATTGATTTAAACAGCATGATGCTGACTGTGTTAGCTTATTAAGTGTTTGAATGGCTTAATAGTAATAGTAATAGTACAACGTCCTATTACAATCCTTTCAAATTAGACAGCTCCCTATGTAGGCAGTAAGGCAGCAGGGCAGCTGCCTAGCTATTTGAATGCATCCCATAGTGAACACTTGAAGAGTTCAGTTCAGTTCAGCCTATTCCGGCTCTTCAATGGGTGCAAGGCACATGGTAACACCCTGGGTGGGTCCATCGCAGGTACCTACAGGACAATTCAGTAAGGTCTCGCGGACACGGGGGGAGAACATTTGCTGTCCTGAGAACATGGGTTTAGTCATTGGCTCCAAGTCATTGTTAAGCGTCTTGCATGTACTCACTACATTTTAGAATCTCCAGTTTCCTTAAACCTCTTATACACTTGTCTGAGAGTGTGGTGTAATGGATTGGTTTCCAATGGATTGGTGAATTGCTGCCTTACATCCAGTGATTTTCATGTGTCCAAAAGCACTTGATGCATATTCAAAGCATATAAAGATAAAGATTCCTTCAGAGAGCTAGACCATTTTCTCTTCATTCAGGCTTCCTCATCCACAAGACCAAAGAAATCTCAACGTGAGGGCTTGTAGGTGAATCTGAATGACATCATATGATCTCATGACTGAGGCAGTCGGCCCCAAAAGCGCAAACATGTTCTGACAAGCTGCTCCTCCACACATTTCACATCATTACACAGACAAAGAGCCGGAGGGGATAGAGAAGGAGAAAATAAATGTTGGTAGTACAAAGTGAGGATCCCTAGGAATTTCATCAAGCATTCTGCATAATGACTGTTGTATATATCTCTGTTTACAAAATTGGCACCATAGAAACAGGATTTCACTTCCTTTAAAATCGACAGATCAAAATATGCCAGCTCATCAGATTACAAGAGAATTATGCAAGGTCCATGTTTTCAAGGAAGGAAATGGGTGGTCCAACAGGAGGGTTTTATTGGTAATAGTAATTGTTTGCTTGTTTCACGGATTTAAAACCATTATCCTGGCTTTAGAAATGAAAAACAAAATCGATAAGGAGAGTAAATGAAACAATTAAGTGTGATTTTTAAATAAAACTTTTTTTCTGATATAAGGAGACTTCAATGGACTGTATCTTAGTCATATTATAAGAATTGCTTATAATGGATTGAAACAAAGCGATTGCTTTTAACCCATTCAAAAACAAACACACACACAACCTCAGGAGAACTTTAAAAACCCATTGTGACGTTGCATACAGAAATGCCACCTGAAACGTCATTACCCAAACAGAAAACCATACATTAATTCTATAAGTTCTAACAGTCATGTTATCAGGGCCTAAGCTCATTTCAATTCTAAGCTCAATTCACCCAAACACAGTTGAACCCTGTGTGATGGTGACATGTGTCCACATTATTATTATATATTTTTTAATTATTTCTTAGGAAATTTACATGTTAACCAGTTGATCATCTTGATGGACTTCATCAGAGCTCCAAGAGAAAGTTTTTGGGTGGGGTGTTTTCAAGTTATAACCAAAACTGGGTGGGACAAGTGTATGACCACAAAGGAAATTCACTATCACGCTTAGAAGGGTGTGCATTGTGGTGGACAATGTCAATAAATGTTGCTTCTTATGTAAAGGCATATTGAAAATGTATAGCCTGGATCGTCTTGTACCAAGAAAGAGCAAAGACATTTTTTACTTATTTTATAACGCTACAAACATTTAGCAATTGCTGTCAACAGTTATCAACCCCGAGTCTCATTAATAGAAAAAGTGATGCAACACAGATAAATGTTTAAAAGTGTTTTGCAGTCAAGTCTTTTTTAGCATTTTACAAAACATCACACATGTTCTGGACATGGGGGTTGTAGAAAAGACTTTCTAATGTAGCTATCAAGAGAACACTTAATGAGCGGCACCTTAAACCTGGAATAATCCTTGTTTTTTGTCATTTTCTCTGAGTATAAACAGTAGCATTAGGCTAAACACAAAGGCTAATAAGAAGCACATAGTTTGACAGCAAAACGAGATTACTGAACTCAAACAGTTGGGAATTGCTTCAAGAGCTTTGGAAACATGTTCTCCCCATGGGTTTTCTCCCACAGTCCAAAGACGTGCTACCAGGTTAATCGGAGACACTGAGTTGTCCTGTTGGTACCTGCGATGAACTGGTGCCCCATCCAGGGTGTTGGCTTGTGCCTTGCACATGTTGAAGAGCTGGGATAGGCTCCAGCACCCCTCCCCGACCCTAATTAGGATAGGGGGTTAAGACTGAACTGAAATGATGAACAGAAAGGGGATGTTTGTACAATGATGTATCATTTGAGGATGACCAAGAGCAAATGTTAGTGATTCCATACATTCCAGTAACTTCCCCAACATTTGTTCTGTATTAGGCAGAGTTGAAACATATGAGGTCATTTTCTCTACCAAAGCGAGAGGGACCGCCTCTGCCACCACGACTCTATTAATGTAACAACAGGGACATCTTTAGGATGAAAAATAAAAATAAGAAAGCAGCAATGACTAAGCTTTAGTGCCATCTGGTGTTGCATGAGAAACCTCGTTTTTGCACCTTAATCGTTAACTGGACGTGATAATATATTTCTACCTCATGTTCCCTTTACTTTGTACCGTGTACTGACCAACACTACTGTCTAGTCTTGTCTCTTAATTACTTATTCACTATGTATTGTATTGAACTTTGGTCCCCGAGGAACATTGTTTCGTTTCAATATGTTCCTGTGTTTATCTGAAATGACAATGGAGACTCTCTGACTCTTGTATAACAGACCTTATTTGTGAAATGCTATTAAAGACTCACCTTTGCCCCTTCAAGCAAAATTACCTACTTTTTTACCTCAGCTAGTTTAACTGGACTTTAGCTCGTTACTGTTACGACGTTACGTTTTGTGGTGACACAAATATCACGTTGAATGTTAACAGATAATCATATTGTTAAAGCAAATTGCCGTTTTGGAAATACTACACACTATAATTAAATATCTCGAGGGCTGCAAATGGAACACAGCCGAGTAACACGATCAAGCCGTCAGACTCGAGGGCTGTGTCTCAATCCGCGAATGTAATCTCTTACCATGTATTCGACATTTACCTGACCAATGGGAATTAAATTAAACACACTGTAAATTGTTTACAGTGGTATCTGTGAAACATAAACCAATTATCCCGTTTGTTAATGTTGCGTTCCTGTTTTTGCTTTCAGTGCCTGTAGCGCCTTCTAGTCGGGTTGACATTCTGGTAGAAAGTAGCGCAGTAGGGAACAAGTAGCAAATTCTATCACAGCCTCTTGCTCGTTATTGCGGACGTGACGTTACGCTTTACAATATGACGCAGCGGAAACGCTGGAGTCTTCCTTTCCTCCATTAGGTGAGTGCGTGGAAGGAGCGGTCTCGCGCCTTCTCTGCAAAATATAATCGAATAACTGCTCTACGTTGAATAAAAGGAGCGAAAACATTTATTAAAATCCTCTTTATCTTGGTTTATTTCAGGTCGCAACCATGGGCCGCCGTCCAGCCCGTTGGTGAGTGAAGTTTATTCCGTTTTTTAGTAGAGAGCCGGGAGTGAAAATGGCAGACCTGTAACCATGTGCAGAGAGCGGCCTCAGTGGCTAATGCTAATTAGCTTTAGCAATACAGCCCACTAGAGTTATTTGTTAAATTACAAGTTAAAAGATATATTCACTAATTCTGAGTTGGTATCTGAATTTCGAGTATTTCTTAAATAGTTTAGGGCCGTTTACTGAAAGAATGACTTTAATGCTCAAAGCTCATTGGCTGTCTAATATGCAAGCTCTATGTAATAATCGTTTCTCATAGATCATTCTTAAAAGAGATCATAATAACGGGTATCAATTAATGTCTTACATTATTGTCGCACACGTAGTGTATTGATGTGCTGGTCCAATAAGTTAGATTTGGCCACTTTTACCAAGTTGACACTAGGACACTTAAGCCTGACTTCCCTCCCATAGTTAAATTGTAGGGAGGCCATTTAACTCAAATGCTTTGCTAAATGTTCCATGAATTGTAGCTGAATTTTGGTGGGTTGAACTTAACACTGATTTTATTTACTCCATTATTGTTAAAAGTAATATGGTGTTTTGTGTTTTTACCCACAGCTACAGATACTGCAAGAACAAGCCTTACCCCAAGTCCCGTTTCTGTAGGGGTGTGCCTGGTAAGAGACAGTGTTCACACACTGTTAAAATGTAAATCTGCATTAAGTGTATATGAAGTACTTTATTGTGTGGTGCAAATACTGATTATTGACTGATTCTTCGTTGACTTGTAAAGCATTTGAACTATTAAGTGCACAAAAGTTATCCCATTAAGTGTAACTTGTACAGCTATGAAAACACAAGCAGCTAATACATTTGTTTAGGTGTGACTTAGCATATACAATTAAATCAATCTTGTTATATACCTGGTCTCTAACCAGATCCCAAGATCAGGATCTTCGACTTGGGGAGAAAGAAGGCAAAGGTGGATGAGTTCCCTCTGTGTGGTCACATGGTATCTGATGAGTATGAGCAGCTGTCATCTGAAGGTAAGTATTTTGGCAGTGCATTGACTTCCATTTAAATTGATTCTTATTTTCTCAATAATTAAAAAAACCCCCAATCCTTTGTTTAGCTCTTGAGGCTGCCCGTATCTGCGCCAACAAATACATGGTGAAGACCTGCGGTAAGGATGGTTTCCACATCCGTGTGCGCCTGCACCCTTTCCATGTCATCCGTATCAACAAAATGTTATCCTGTGCTGGAGCTGACAGGTGAGTTTGTTCTTTGTTTTAATTAAATATGTTAAATCTGAAATCTAAACATATATCCCAGCTTTTCAATGTGCACATGGCACACTAACATGGTATGAAATGGTGCCTCCTATTAACCTGACTGCATGTTTTTTGAGGGAACACTCAGTTCCTTGAGTGAACCCACAGACATGAAGAAAAATTGTCAAAACCTGTGCATTAATCTATGTAAATGTCAGCATTTACAATTTGACTAATTGAATAGCCACTTCCTATACATTAAGGTATAAAATGCAGTAAAATCCCGAGCGCACACAAGCTTGTTCTAAACTTGCTCATGCTGACATCGTATCTAAGGCAATCCACCTACTTAATTTTTTTCTCTTTGCTGAGCTATTATGCTGGTGCAAAGGGAACCTGTTTATCACAGGTCAAATTACATTGCTAAAAGAAAATAATGGTGGTGGTTTGGGGTTTTGGCCTCAACTGCAGCTTATTAAGCCGACCAGCTTGGTTGTTTGTACTGCTCTGGTGTGCAAAGGCTGCAGACAGTGAATCTTTGGTTGTGTATGAGCCCAGCTGTGAAAGTGCTGGGTCCTGTAAGGGACCACTGAAACATCACTAAGTAATACTTTCTGCGGTTTCTGTATTTTCTGCTTTATTGTGATTGAGCAAGTTGTGTTCCTTCTCCAGGCTCCAGACTGGAATGCGTGGTGCATTCGGAAAGCCACAGGGCACAGTGGCCCGTGTCCACATTGGTCAGGTGATCATGTCTGTGCGCACAAAGGCCCAAAACAAGGAGCACATCATCGAGGCTCTGAGGAGAGCAAAGTTCAAGTTCCCTGGCCGTCAGAAGGTATGCTCTCAAGAGATACTCGCCTTATCAAAAATGACATTAGTTAATCTGCAGCTTATTAAGCCCGACCAGTTTGGTTGTCTGTGCTTTTCTGGTGTGCAAAGGCTGCAGACATTAATCCTTCGGTTTGTGTATGTGCCCAGCTGTCATGTGCTGGGTCCTTAAAGGGACCGCTGGAACAATTTATTGTACAAAGCAAACATTTTGTAATGCTTGACTTCATTTCTCCATTATTTTCTTTAGATCCACATCTCCAAGAAGTATGGCTTTACCAAGTTCAACGCTGTAGACTTCGATGATTTGCTACAGGAGAAGCGTGTTATCCCTGATGGTTGTGGTGTGAAATATGTTCCCAGCCACGGACCCCTGAACCGCTGGAAGGCCATTCATGCCAACTAAGCACTTCATACTTCTTGTTGGTTGTGAGACCGGTGCTTGGTTACTAATAAAATCAAACCCGTTTTGATGAAACTGTGTCTTTGTAGTGTTATCTTGACTAGCCAAGTGGTTAAAGTTGATGCTGCTGTTGGGCACTTGAGTAAGACACACTACCCTAATTGCAAAGATTGCAAGTTGCTTGGGACAATGGTGTCTGCTAAATGCTGAGAATGTAAATGTTATCTAATACGCTGTCATCCAACCTCATTTGTCCCTAACCACTGGGCTGTGGACTGTCACTGATCTTTGATTAAAGCTGCACAGAAGGAATAAGTAGATTACTTAGGCCTTTGCATTATTTTTTCACCACTAGGAGCAAAAAGCTTCTCCAGGTAAAACTAATCAATGATGCCAAAACGATTCAGAACTAGACTTAACCTCTATTGAGCACTGCATCTCGTGCAGTCACTTGAATAAAGAACCAAGTCAAGTAACCATGCCAAGCTAAAAAGCACGAATTAGCTAAATTATGACCTACAAGAAAATCTTTTTTTGGTTGTTGCTTTAATTGATTATTTATGGGAAGACAATATGTGGGGACAGAGAAAACTGGAACAATACAACAAACTGGTGAAATTTATGCTGAAACTGGTAAGTTTATAAAACTTAATGAAATTTGTTGGTTTATACCCAAACGTGGGTCGGACATGATTACAACCCAAGAAAAAATATTTTTCACCTTCTACAATACCAAATACTGAAAAGCTTCAGGTCATGAAAACTTATATCCTTTTAGAGGAATGACAGAAACCACTAGTCTTTGGCTTGCACTGCATGATGAGCTGCTACTGGGATAGTACACCCACATGGGCTTGTGAGTACTTTTAAAACAATTGTCACTTAATACTGTTCACTGCTTCATCAACCTGAACACAATACTATAAAATAAAACATTTGTAGTCAAACTCCCTTTAGTCCCAACTACATTACTTTAAAAATTGTCTTGCATTAAAGAAATACATGATTATTTACACACATTACATAACTATTTAGATTCTGAAAATAGCTCCCCTACACATGAGCTACAAAAGGATGAGGAAATAAGCTCTCAGATATTAACTTGAAGTTAGCTTTACCTTTGCTAACAGACTCATGGTCTGATGAAATAAACTACTGAAATGTTTATAGTGACTCACTAATGCTGTTTTAACCAATGGCACCAAGTATTGAATTTCCAGGGCAATCGCTGGAAGCTGTACTAGCTATAAATACTATAAACGAAGGGAGGGGGGAAATTAATATTAATTTTTATGATTTCTTTTAGTTGTCCAAATAATTTCTTGAGATTTCTCTTGAGACGTTGTTCAAGCAGCATTCTGGGAAGTTCAACTCGTTTTAAATGCTGACGGTGATGTACTCTGAGGCCTAAATACTCCACACTACATACTGCCTAGTGTGCCATTTTGAACACAGCCCTTATCTACTTTATGAACTGGATCTTACCTCAGGTATTCCACTTCTTGGTTAATAGTGTGTGCAGTATGTACAGAAATAAGTACGAATACAGGTTTATTTTTTAAGCGCCATGATAATATGATAAAAATTCAAGTATCAAAATCAGTGCATGTTTATATAAATCTCAGACTGGCTTTAAAAAAGAAATCGTCCACCTTCACCATATTATTGTTAGTTCATTTGAAGGAGTATCGGGAGACCCAGTGCAAGCAGTAACAAAGGGGTGCATCTTGACTCACTTCCTGACTTGGTTTTCAGTTCCACTTCTATAGGGTAGTGATCACTTACTTTTAGTGCCTGTAAATAAAAACAGCCGTCATGTGACTTCAAGACTCAATGAACCAACAAACATTCTTCCACAGCTAAAAACACTAATAATTATATGATATTTATATGTATTTGAATTAACCGCATTAAAGATGCTCCATTCCTTTTTTGGGTGTGTATGCAAATCTCTTTTTTTCTTCCAGTGACTATGCATTATAGTGTATGTGACTTAAAAGCGAACAAAAATATGTAATCATGTGATGTGACTTACCTCTTCCTCTGTGATCCTGAACTCTCTGGGGAAATTAAATGGCTGTGCTGAAAATGGTACTATAGCTCTGAGAAATGTATCTCCATGCACAACAATCCTGTAAAAAAAAGTTAAGAACGCTGTAAGGCCAATCAGCAGATAAGCTGAAATGAACTGTCGGCATCATGGCATTGGAATAATCTTGGGCTCCTGGGTCCTTTATAAGTGGAGTGGAAATGTTCTCTCTGGGTTGATGATGCTTAACTCCGGGTGCTCCGGTTTCCTCCCACAGTCCAAAGACATGTGAGGTGAACTAAAGACACTGAATTGTCCACGAGTGTGTTTGTAAGTGTGTAAACATGATGTAAAAATCATAGTAAACAAATAATTAGAAGAGAACTGGTAAATTATCAAATGCACATTACCGGTCATATGCACAGTCAGTGGTTCCTCTCACTGTAGTGTCCTGCTTGTCTTCTATTAGCCAGGTAAAAGAGAGATCAGTATAGAGTCGAATGTTCTGTCTGTTTTTCTTGGCCACATATCCACAAGCTGCATTGAAGTCACCAAGGAACATTATGTCCTATTAGAGTTTATAAGAAGCAAATTGATGAATATGTATGAGGTGTTTCTAACTTAAGTTGATCCAATACACACACAGATTTGGTCGCACTGTATCACCTCACCTTTGTCTTCCACCTCTGTCTAATATCTTCAAAGACATCATATAACTCATCGATCTCTTTGGTGGCATTCGAGGGACTGGTGTGCATTGGAATGAGGACAAACTCACCAATTTCTGAAACACACAGATACTTAAATTCAGGACCAATGGAAAGTAAGAAAATATATAATGTTAATAACATAACATAGCTATGGATCGCTGGTGTTCCAACAAGCATTTTCCTGTGCTTGAAGCAGGTGGAACATACTGGGCCAGGCCATTAACCTAGCAGTTGTAGCCTAGCTGTTAATGTACTGGCACATAACCCTCAACTGCTTAGAATGTAATCTGTAAGTTGCTTTGGATAAAAAGCAGAAATGTTAATGAACCTGGGAAATGTTTCGGTGATCTTGATACATACAAGGATTCTTTAAAAATTGTCACCACTTCCTAAACTCTATTTATTAAGATTTTAAAAAACAAATGACAATTACCTACATAGTCACCTTCCTGTACTATTTTAACACCATACCAAAAACGTTTTGGTTGAGCCACTGATGGACCTGTGACACATCATCACATGAAAATCTTCTTTTCCATAAAGCTTCTTTTTAAAACGTAAAAATTGAAATCAGATGGTGCTAAATTTAGACTATAAGCTCTCGAATAATATAAAATACACAAAATATAAAAAGTGTGAAAAATTGTGTGACAATCCCTCATATAATAATGTTTTGTATTATTCTTTAGGGCTCTAGTAATAATTCTAGGGACTGAATGAAGTGGTACTTTGTATATTTTGTGTTACCTGTTTTAGGTGCTCTGATGCGCACTATAAAAGGTTCCCTGGCGAAAGCATCTTCATCCCCCTTTTGTGTGTCTGGGTACTGATACTGATCCACCAGACTGGCTGAATCTGTCCTGTGGATGAATAATCATGAACCGGTGATCAGAAATGTACATTGGTCAAACCTTTACACATATGGAGCATTTATTAATATACATTTCTTACCTAAAGACAAACACATATTGTTCTCGATAGATTTGTGACCTACCAAGACGTCCACTGGACACATAGCTGTAATAGTGATCACTGTCATAACTGAAAAAAACAAAACAAATCACACACTGAGAAAGTTATTTGAGGTTAATGAATGTTGTCTAATTCCCTTTCCTGTTATCATCTACCACTGTTTTAATATGTAGGGAGGTCAGTTGTGTCATCTAGGTCTCCTAACCATGAATGATATTGGCCCTGTTAAAAAAAACTTTATGGCAATGTATGCACACTCCTAAAAAGAGGAGTTCCTTCAAATGCTGCTGAGTAAGGTACCTTAAGTTTGACTGGTACTTACAGTGGATGGAATTACAAGGGAGTATCTGATGTTGCCACCAATTGTTTTAAATATCATGAGGTAACTGATGTTATAGCTGTCTAAATACGGTAAGTAGTGCATCTAAATAACTTGACGTAACCTGAAATAACCTGAAATCTATGTATTATTAGAATTCTCTCTATATCTCCCTAAGAAGCAGAAGGCAGCCCACTAGGTTTTTCAAACAGCCTGGGCTTGAAAGACTAGTACCATGCAGGACAGTAAGCAAAGCATAAAGTTTGAACCCCACTTCACACCCTGAAGTAGCACTTCTTAGTCAAACAGCTATTTCCATGGAATGAGCGGAAACTTCCAGAGATGTGTTTTTTTAATTCAGTAAGAATGGAAGATCTAAAGATACATAACCATAGTTTAAAAATGGGATGCAGAACAAGCTCACAGTTCTTTAATTCTAAGTATATTTAAATATACTGACTGCACTGATTACTGTCACTAAGAACTGGCTGTGCGATGAGAGGAATGGTACCTGTTAAGACGACTGATGAGGGTTGGAATAGCCTTCTTCTTCTGATCTCTAACCTCCTGGAGCAGGCACACATCACAGCGTGACACGATCTGAAAAATCAAATATACATGTAGATAGCCCCTCTGTTATTTGGTTCACTTAATGCACTCAACATAACAGTGGGTTTTAATTAGATCGTTGATTAGCTTGAGCATCCCATTTCAAAAACTACAATATTATTGAACTACAGAAATATCAAGTTAAGCACTTTTTCTTAGAGGCTTCTCACAGACCTTTAAAGTATTTCTGTGGGAATGTGTCTACATTCAGTTGAAACATCATTTGTACAACTGGCCAAATGGTGTTCCAGTTCATCCCAAACCTGTTTTGCTGGGCTGATGTCATGGATCTGTGAAGGTCACTAGAGTTACTCTGGGCCAATTTAACTTTTTTTCAATTTGTTAATTTTAATTTACTTACTATGGGCATGGTTTTCAATCTGATATACAACAAAAATGAATGAAACAACATTATGTATCAATTTTTATAATAATTAACAGCAATATGTATCTCACCCTGATTACAGTGTTCAAAATCACACCATCTTCAGCTTTTGAGCCCCCAAAACTCTGCACATTAAAGGCACAGATTTTGAATGCATGGCAACTCAGTGAGCCAGAGAGGTAAACCAGGCAGATCAGTGTGAGAGGAAGAACCATTGTGGACCTGTGGGGGGGAAAATAATTAATTCCTGTCTAACTGCTTTTTTCATGTTTCTTTCAGGAAAGGTCATAAAGCAAAAGAGCATAGAAAAGATGTTCAGGATGTGAGCAGTTACAAAAAGTAAGTAATCTTGAAACCATGTGAAGTTAAACCATGTGATTATGTGCACAATGTAAGGAATATACAGTCCTTTCCAAAAGAATTGGAACAGCAAGCTGTTGTTTTTGCTGTCCACTGAAGACATTTGGGTTTAAGATAGTGTATGAGACAAGAGCTCAGAATCTCAGCTTTTATTTTCTGATATTTACATTTAGATGTGTTAAATAACTTAAGACATATTACCATTTGTATCCCCCCCCCCATTTTTCAAGAGAGCAAAACTATTGAAACATGTGACTGACGGGTGTTTTTTGTTGACCAGGTAGCTGTTCAAGTTTTTAGCATGGGTTTAAAGACCAGATTGAAACTGCAAAAGAAAAGATGAGCCACAAACGTTCTGGAAAACAATCTGGACTGATGAGACCAAGATATATCTCTACCAAAGTGATGAGAAGCCCAAAGTGTGGAGCAATACTCTAAACCATCAAGTAATGCTGCTTTGACAATACTATCTCACAGTACTACAAGTACTACAAACCCAAATGTAGAAGTACAGACTTTCAGAGTTGCATTCAGTCCTTACATAGGTCTATACCAACACTATACCCCAAAGTATGGAATTATAGCACGACAGACACCCACCCCCTCCAAGCAGCTATTCTATTACAACATCTGGTTCCAAGTAATGTGGTTCTTGATGGATCTACCTCAGACACACCCTAACCTTTATTATGCTAAAGCATCTCATAAAAAGCACGACAGAAGACAACACAACAAAAAACTAGTCAGAACATGTGTCATGTTTTTTCTACCTTCCAGCAAACTAAACTGCTAAGCTTAAACGACCCATTTCTTTCTAAAATGTAAACTTACAAAGTAAATATAGTTACACCATTTTCTTTTCCAGCTACTGCAAAAAAAAATAAACACAATTAAGCAATAAGGGCAGTTTTACTTCTCTTTATAGTTTCAAAACGTCCGGAATGTTAGGAGTACAAACACACATTTACTAAATACTAAGCTCGCACAAGAATACATTTACCTCACCTAGCAGATCGGGTAAGTTGACCACTTTTGATGCACGCTTGCCTTTAGGACGATAAGCAGGGTTTTGTTCTAGGAGGCGTTTAGTTTAAAACAGGATGATCCACCCTCTGCCGGCCTCTGAGACAGAAGGAGGAGCATAACTCTAAAACTAGAAACAGTACACTTGTTACTACACTTGTAAATACAGCCAAACATAAATCCGTAGGCGCACTGGAATGTACGCCTGGAGCCACGTTCACGTTATAATTCGATATGACGGAAATATGATAGATTATAAATGCGTTAAAGGTGATTTTAACTAATTGTTAAGTGATCATTTGTCACACAAGTGTTAAGTGTTGGCATGAGGACAGCGTATTTAAAGCAGAAATGAAACCGTGTGTTCATGTTTCCTCCCATTAAGCCTTTAACAATTAACAATTTGCAAATACACGCAAACATATTTCTGTAGGCGCAGCTGAACGCTTCTCTGGAGCTGCCTTCACGTTATAATTAGAATATTACGAGACCATACGGGGTCGGGTTTCACAAAAACTAATTTGTCACAGGAAGACTATAGATTTGGTTGAAAGAAAAACGTATTTAAAGCAGACATAGAACGGCATTTACGTTCATACTATTGAAAAGTGTAAGAATAAAGCGAGCTGATAGTCTACAACATTTACCAACAGCCGTGTTATCCTCTGGATACTTTGGAAACAAATTGCTCACTGACCCAATTTTCTTATTGCAAATATTCACACACAGTCAACTTCTTATTTGTACTGATGCAATTACAGCATTTTAGAAAACGTTAGTGGTTGTGGCGTTTTGTAACGTTACACTGTATAAAAAAAAAACAAACTACTTTGCACGATTCTAGTCTGCAGTCTTCATTGTAGAACTGCTTCTATAAGAATAAATAACATTTTAACGCACATTTAATGCATGAATGTGGATACAGACCGTGTTAGACTTTTATTTATCTACCACGACTACACTAAAGGTTATCCTCATGTTTTCATGTGTCAAGTTTCTCATCATAAACCTTTTAACTTCCACCATTATATTACAAATATTCACCCAGTCAGCCTGCCTGGTTAAACCAGCTATTATTATTAAGACATAAAACAATGTGTATGCACTGCAAGATCGTTATATCAAAATGTTAACAAATTAGAGTCGCAATAATGTTGTCCACGTGAATGGATGAAGTTGCGTTTTGATGACGTAGGCTATATATATATACACATACATACATATATATATATATATATATATATATATGGGGTCTCTCAATACTCGAGTCTAGTATATAATACTATACTATTCTGTGGATTTAAATATGTTACACTTATTATTACAATTTTCTCCTTAATACAATTGGTAGAATAGCTTATAAAATATGATTTCTGGGTTATAATATAAATCTTACACTAAAACACAAGTGAATGACACACACAGTAGGGAAAGCGGTTGGAGAAAAATGTCAAATAATGTTATCTTCACCATAAAGTAAGATATTGGTAAGTAACAGTAATAAGAAATTAGCTTTCAATGTTTAAGGCCCAAGACACATAATTTGCTTTGTCTAAGTTTAGCCCCACAGTGACCTCTAGGGTTTTTATTAAGAATAAAGTACTTTTTTTGCCTTAAACACACCATCGTGGAACTGTTTTGAAAATGCAGTTATGGAGTTGAGCCATGTTTTTCTAAACCAGGTTTACACATTTTTCTGTCAGTTACCAAACTTTTCCACCTGAATCAAACATTCTGAA
>JAYDZF010000018.1:12557582-12567730 GCA_034509105.1 Microcambeva barbata | reverse complement strand
GCTTTAATAAGTACTTAATACTGTGCTGTGTTTTAGTTGTTGTTGCATGAATGTGAAGAGAAAAGTAGAACTTTCTTCTTTAAATCAATAACATTTTATTTTAATTCAAATACGCCGTGCACGCTGATGATCCCCACTAACCAACTTGTCTCCTGCGACAGGTGTAAAGTAGAGCTGCTGCAATTTTTTAATTATTACTTTCTCAACATCTCCATTCATAGAACCGTTTATATGATTTTCTTCAGCACTGCTTGCATTACGTGCATAAAGCAAGTTATATTTGGTCCAGTCAGCAGCATCAAGCGCCAACTTAAACAAAATGGACCCTGATCATCAAAAATTTGGGAATACAGTCGAATCCGGTTAATCAGACCAGCCGCTTTTTCGGACCAAAGTACCGAAACAAATCCTGTTAAATACGTGTAATGTTATTCGCTCATTTGGACCAAAATTCTGTTTAATCAGACCAAAGAACGTGAGAGCGAATAAGAAAAAGAAGCCACAAGTCGCCACTTAGGGCGACTGTATTTAAAACTGGCTCAAGAGAAAAAGTTTGTTTGTTCACTGTGCAAAGCTTTGATAGAATCACAGCAGCACTAGCACAATGTTGCACATCTATATTGTTTCATGAAGCCTTTCAATCGTGGAGATCTTTAAATACTGTATTTCTTCAGTTCAGTCAGACCGCTACACACACTATTGCTGTTGCCCGGTGATCAAAGCGCTCAGAATGTGAAGTAAGTTGGGAGTAAATGTATAGGTTAGAATCTGAGCTCATTCTGTCTTTACTGTGTATTGGACATTTCATGTTACTCATAATGACCTGTTAGGATAAGATGAAAAGATGCACTGTAAATCTTAAATCAATCTTACCTTTATTGACCAACTTTGAACATATACAGGTTCTTAATTATCTTAATTCTCAGTGGTAAAACCCATCGTACCTTAATTGTTTACAAAGATGTCGGCTATCGCAGCCAAAATAATAAAACTAAAATGGTTGTGTTTTGTGTCAAAAATAAAATGCACTTGTTGCATATTTAATGCTGAACAAATATTAAATCGATTAACATTTGTGAAAGGTATAGGCAAAACTTTTTTGACTCTCCATGTATTTATACACACACAGTCTAAAATAATGTTTTTGTACAAGAACATTTACAGTTACAGTTTCTTTCACTGATGCAAAGACCTCGTGCCTCACAAAGCCATGACTTGTAAGAGTAGATAAGCCATGCTTCACCAGACAGGTCATTGCTTAGGTACCTTAGTGACAATATATCCCAGCTAAAGCTTATTTTTGAAACTTTATCGTCCTCATCCTCTCCCGGAAAGCTGCTACAATGTGGTCAGAGGGTCCCTGCTGATAGTGCATCAAAACTGCTACATCAGACCTACAGGAGAACGAATTAAGGCAGAATATCGAAAACTGAGACAGTACAGGAGTGGAGCAGAGAGAACAAACAAGGCAAAGATGACTCCAATCAGCACATTTAGAACTGATGCAGTGACCAGAAACAGAAAAGAAGGAGTCATTCATCCATATCCTCCCACACTTGCTTTTATTAAACACACACACACAAACACGTCCCTACCCAAAATGAGATTAGGACTCGCTTTGTGTTTTCGACCCCCTACGTCTGGCAGTGACCGTGTCCTACTAATGGCCCTCCCTATCAAAGTGCAGCATAGTGACGGGAATCCAGCAAATGGTGTCTGAAACTTAGATTGCTGTAACAACAGAAACCTTATGCACCTATAAGGTTGCCCTAACATCATAAAGGTTAATAAAATTAAAAAGGTAAAAAAAAAATTGATAAACTAAACATATGTCCTGTTAGACTAATAGATTGGTTGGGGGGGGGTGTCTTGTTGTCCTAAACTCTGTAAAGCTGCTTTGCGACAATGTCTATTGTAAAAAGCGCTATACAAATAAATTGACTTGACTTGACTAGATTAATATGATTAGTATTTTGGGTGATGACTATCTAAATCTGTTTGTTGATATTGAGTGCCATGTTCCTAAACGGTGGGTCCGCCCAATATTTAAGTTTACTCTCATAATTAATAACTTATCTTAAAGCAATTAATTTCCAAATCATTTAATCATAAAAAGTACTCTTTAATATGACACGTATTCTTATTTAATCTCTTAACGTCCTTTCGCAACGCACCACTTTCATTCGGACCGCAGGAGAGAGATGTAGAGTATGGAGTGTATGGATTCCTCCGATGCCAGTTTGAGCTTATGTAATATGCACCCAAGAACCTTAAAAAGAAAAACACAAATCACCAGCCCTGCAGAAGTTGTGTTGGCGCTGTGAATACAGAAGTTTACTCCATGCGTAAATCAGATGACAATATTAAATTTCCATCTTAAGTCTGAACGAACAATTGCTTGTAAATTTGAATTGCATATGTTGTGATGGAAATGAACAAAATATGGAGAATATTGTAGAAAACATAAATATTTTATGTAATATTAGTTAATTTAGCCTTTTATTATCTTTTATTTGTTTTAGTTTAGTTGTATAAGACCTAATAAGACTAAAAACTTTGACCTTTTTGGATTTATCAATAAGAAATCCTAATGTAACTGTAGCAAGGGTCAGTCATGTCTGTGTCATGTATTCTGATAGAGATTATATATCTATATAATCAGTATCAGTTTGGTTCTCATTGGCTGTCACTTAGTCCTGTTCCTCTACTACCCTAAAGCTTACACTATCCAGGCAGTGGCATCAAGGTAGTGGGATGAAAATAGAAACACTTCGGGAAATTTTCCCGACTGAGAAGATAATTCAGCCCTCCCCTCTACTCACCCCACTTCTTTTTTCTTCAGCCTTTAATATGCCCTCATTATGGCCTCCCTCCATCAGTCCGTAACTGGAACACAGTGGCACACACTCACCACGTGGGAGAAAAAACAGAAGGCCTTCCAGCACTGATCACTATGAGCCCTTACAGCGAGGCCACGTTACATTCAGTCCTCCGCCTGGTTAGATAGAGAACGCACCGCTGTGGAGCAGCTTCACATGGAAAGCCTTGAATCGAGTCATTCATCAAACCAACACGAGGAATCACATCTGTCATACGGCCTGCCACCGAGCTGATGAATATTGGATGAGGTGAGGCCGTGTCTCAGGCTGTAACAGGCAGACACAGCTATTCATGAGAGATCCACAGTCACCAATCTGCTTCACAAAGCTGATTCACAAAGTATTCAGACCCTCTGACCTTTCTTATGCTGGGATTTGATTAATAATCTATGCAAGAGCCACTTTTACCCACCACTCATTGATAATAACAAAGTTTGAACATAATGTTTCAAAAAATTATCACAATGCACACCAGAGCTGACGCTGAAACTGACATTGAAACTCAGCTCTGCCATCTGACCGGGCTGGGCACCTACATTAACAAACATTGGCTTTTTTATGCAGGGTTAGAACCAGACCGGGACTCTTCATATTCAAGTGAATTCTGATATTTTATGGCAGTTGAGTATTAGATTTAGCTGTAGCTGTCCGTGCTCAAAGCTGATCCACATATGAACTCACTTACTGCAGTCGTCAACTGGACACGTCGGGACGGGGGAGTCCGTCTCGTTCTCTATAATCAGGACTAGGGTCAGCATCAGTCGAAAGGAAGCATAAACACAATTATAAAAAGTATTTAAAACATTCATATACTTTGCCAACACTGTGACCAAACCGTGGTCAAATCTTTTTACCTTTATTATTCTTGAGTGTCTAGATTGTAACTTTCCATTGCAATTTAAATTAAAGAGACACACATCTGAGTTTAGTAGGCTCATAACTTACACTACATTGCAAGTGCAGGAACCAAACCATGAACACAATAGAACCATTGGTGATATCTGCAGCCAGGTCAGAGCCAGGGTAATAGACAACATCTAAAGCATCAAGGGTTCTGTGGCCACATAACCACAGCCTGGAACTTTTCTAAAGAGGTTAGAAACACAACAGTCATTCCGAAACGGGTCTTGTTATACTGGTTAGATCTTTACAGCAATTCATAATTTAGGACTACATGGCAACTTCTGAGTAATAAGCCTTTGACAGACTTTTACTGTCTAGGGAACAGCAAGCACTTTATCTGGTGGGAAAAACCTGGTTAATACCATGCTTATGATAAAGGAGCCCCATGTGGGAGTGCTTTTCTGCAGCAGGAACAGGGTGGATTTGCAGAAACAACCTTAAGGATATTCTTCTCCCTTGAACATGAACAACTAAGACTGTGGCTACAGTCCACCTTTCAACTATCAAAATGGCATTGGTCCGGCTTTGGGACAAGTCTCTCAAGTATTCTTGAGTGGCTTGACTTAAACCACAACTACAATTTGTGGAGAAACTTGAACATTTTAAGTTTTTGGCAGTTAGAAGCAAACACTGAAAGCAATTGAGGGTTAAGGACCTTTCTGAAGGAGCAGCCTGGCAGATGTGGTGCTTGAACCGGCAAGATTCTGATTGTTATCCGTTACCTTAACAACCAAGCTAACGCTGCCTTGGGGGGGGTCACGCAGAGTTTCTCAAACAATTTTCATGACCCCATGATGTTTAATGGGCCGAAGGTCAGGGCTTTGCAACGGTTACTTCTTTAAAAAGAAGACAGCAGGTCAGTCTGATGCTCCTAAGGATCAGCCAAGAGTCTGCCTAAATGTAGGTGTGCAAGGCTTGTATATTTGTATCCTATATGTCAGGCTTCTACAAAGTATAGGGGTAAGTAAGGGGTCTGAATACTTTCTTCACTTCATCAAAATGGCTGATTGAGTGTTGCAGTTATTACCATTCAGGAACATGCAACAGGAGCTACAGTTTTGGAGGCGCTCTTACCCAGTCGTCTTGCTTCTTACATCAACAGTGATGATGTTCACTTGCTGCCTAATATGACAGGTGCCATGATGAAGAGATGATCCGTGTTAATGGTCGGTGGTCATAATGTCATGCCTGGTCACTACATTCTGAATCCACTGTATCACGTTTCAAACTGAACACCCTGATCTCTTTTTCCACTGGTGGTTTAACACCATAGATGATTCCATGTGTTTTTTTTTTCATGTGTCCTGCTAGAACCTGAATGAATGGATGCTCTTGAACAAGCACCTAACTTACAAAGACTTGGCGTAAGATGATAGCAGAAGTAACACTCAGATCGAATTTCACTTACGTGAAGCCATATTCCTCTGTACAAACACACAGCCTCTATTGTCGAATCAGAAGCTGCTTCATCGGCTCCTCTGACAGGAAGTCGGGAGATTACTGATGCACTGAACAGGTCATGCAGATCAGAACCAGTCTGCATCACTTCCCGCCAGAAACTGGACACCTTGGACTGATTCAAAGCATAGAGCTGGTGTGAGAGATAATCAGACTCAAGACTCTTTATACAGTAATGTTCAGATTTAGCCGCATCCATTAAATTGATTTCAAAGTATATAAATAAATTCTGTCCTTTTAGCTTTGCAGTAACCATATGGTTTCATCATGGCCGTGGTGAGATATCTTGAGACAAACCTTTTAAAGACTTGAGTCCAGAGCCCTGGCCTTAGACTGAAAATTGTTTGTGAGCCTGTGGATGACCTTCCTAATGTTTATTTGACCAAATGGGAATAAGAACCAGTCCAAAATCTTTGGAAAGCCACTAGAAGAGCGAGAGCTGTATTTGTTATGGGGAAACTCTACATTTTACAGCCATGGTTTTACAATGAGATGGCCAACAAATTTAGGGCCACACAATGAGTGTAAATATATATGATGGAGATTTAAAAATTTTAGGCATACACAGAAACACTGAGATCAGATCTCATAATGTTTTTATTAATGCAGCCCACATTATTGATTTTGAGCAACACAAATACACAAATACACAAATATATTGCAATCTTCCCACCCTCAAACATATTTGTCAGGGTCAGCCATTGTACAGTGACCCTGGAGCTTAAGGGCCTTGCTCAAGGTCCCAAAAATAATTGCATGGCAGAGCTGGGATTCAAACTCTCTCACCAAGACTTTGCTTCAGCAAGAACTCTTAGGTTTAATCCCCAGGTAGGGTCATACAGGTCCTACCCACTAGGCTACCACTGTCCCATTGACATCCAAGGAGTTACTTATGCTGCAGGATGATCTGAAAATGGCAGGAACAACAGTTTCTCAATAAGCACAAAACTGCATCGCAGTTATTTTGCTGTGAAACAAAGATGTGTGATCCCATACCCAGCATATAGGTGGGTGACAATTGGTGAGAATTCCAGAGCATTGAATGAAAGACGATTGGAGGAATTCTTTTACACTGACAGAAGTAGGATCATAGTTACACTGTTGCATTATCCATTCTTCACTAAATGGCTTTTTCAACTGCTTGGGCTGTGCACTAGGCCTCAGACAGAGGACTCTGTCATGTTTGTAATGACACATAGTGATGATAGGGCTTGGTTTCCGTGGTGAGGGCTTCAGGTTACACAAAGAGAGAGCCGCACTTCATTATGTGAAGCCTCTCGGGAGCTGAGATGTGTATTTTGTGTACATACATTAGCATGTGTACATTATTATATGGCAGCCCTTAAGGGTGGGTCATTTTGCATCACCGTAGCACATGGCCAAAGGTTTATGCAAACATGACCTCCAGGTAACCAAAACCACAGGGATTAAAATGGAGTTTGCGCAGGTCTATTTCCACATATGCTTTAGTGTTCAAATGTATGTGAGGATTTTTTTTTTAAGTCCCCCCTTTATAACTCCTATTTAGAATTTCAAAAACAAATCATAACACTTTTATACATTGTCACCTTCAGATGCCTTTTACACTTTGGTTACATTCATGACAGACACTGTAGATATTCAAAACCCAAGTTCACATCAAACACATGGACTGTAGGAGTTTGATGTGTAGGACTGTTTTTGGACTGTAGGAGAAAACCAGAGCACCTTGTGTAACCAGGCAGACTTGGAGACAACATGCAAACTCCGCACAGAAAAGACCCGGACTGCCCAACCTGCAGATTGAACCCATGACCTTCTTGCTGTGAAGCGACAGTGCCAACCACTTGGCCACCGTTCCACCCCGGGCAGCTATATAAACATTGATTGGCTGTTATTTGTACTGGGTGGGAGCCAGACTGGGATTCCTCATAACCTCTGATGGAGAATGAGTTCATCATGTTGTGGCTTTCTGTACACAAAGCTGATCCGCATATGAATTTGCATTGTGCAGGTTAAAACGTGCTGTGCGGCTCTCAGTGGGATTGAGTGTGTAGCCACTGATGCACCACTGCGGTCATATCTTCTTCCCTTTAAAGCTTCTTTAAGCGGTCCAAATAATTTACAATCAGATTATACTAAATCTGCCCTCTCAGCTCTCTTGGACTCCTCCCACACTTAACCATTTCTAACCAAAATATAAAATTGTGAAAACCTTTTGTAGATCTCTGGCATTTACTAAACAAAGCTTCTCCCTGGAATTAATCAGGTGGCCTAGTTAAGTGACATCAAGCATAGTGCCTACCTAGAGCCTACACATTACCCTGACTTTGGCAGGTGATAATAAGCAGTTGCAGATTGGGCATGTTTTATGGGGTGTATGGTAATCCGTTTTCAGACAGAGGGTCTTTGAAGAGGATTACACACTCACAGCTCATCTAAGCATGTTTATTTATGTGGTATTTATCAGACCAAATGGAAAAGAAATCAAACTTTTATGTCTGCAGGATTTCTGAAACATAGATGGCAACTGTTCATACCATAATCGATCTAGGTTAAATACAAATAAGGTCTAGGCAGTTCTTTTTTATCTCCTAGGGCTTGAAAGGAAAACCTTTGCACTCAGCAAACAATCCTTTCTTTGTGAGAGTAATTCAGCTAAATTTAGGCTCCAGCAAGGAACGAATGAACTGATCCGTCATTAGATGAGAAACTGCTTCCTTCTTACCTCCTTTGAGCACACAGATTTCCTTACTAACCTCTATAGTATCCATATAATATCCAGAGTAACTGCCATGTGCAGCACGGACAACAACTAGACTGATTCAAGTGACTCAATAAGGTCCTTTAGGAGTCCTGCTGACTGCAGTGCACCCGAAACCTGCTAGAAAATGCTTAGGAGAGGATCCATAGAAACTCATAGATGCCCAATTGGGTTCAGATCCGGAGAATTAGGGGACCAGGGTAGTACCACGAAGTCTTGGTGTAGCTATTTGTAGCTAAATGTCAGATATTTTTAGCTGTGTGATGTGTCACATCATCTTGCATATGTGATCTGCCAGGATGGATTTATACCCAAATCAGTTGAGCATTATTTTACATTTTTAGCATTTAGCAGAATCCTTTATCCGAAGTGACAGAAGCTTGTCTAAGCAATTGAAAAATGAGGGCCTTGCTCAAGGCCCAACAGTGGCAGCCTGTACTTTTAACACTAGGGTATAACTGGCCTAGCTTGACAGAATATCTTGTACCACAGGATTTGTTCGTCTGGTATTTAAAAGCCGATCATATGGCAGAGTGGCATGTCACTAAGCTGACGATGACTGAGATTCAGGGTTCAAATCTAAGCAATGCAGCTGGGCAGTCAGGTGTCTAGACAGACGTGATTGGTGGCGTCTTTGGAGAAAGGTGGCCGAACAGCCTAGCAGCTGGGTGGTGAACTTGTCTTCTGTGCCGAATCAGGTGTCCAGAATGGTTCTTGTATTAGAAGTCCAGGGGGGTTTATACACACCCACTATTAACAGATGCATAACATAAAATGGTTCCAACTTTGCAGATTGTGGGCGGTCCACAAATTGAAGGCAAGGCAGAACCCCAGTGGCCTGAACAAATCCTTGATCTCAACCGGACACCACTGGAATAAATACTGACAAAGCCAGACCTTCTTACAAACTCATCCATTTTAACAGCTTAAAATGAACAGATCCCTGCAGTTGGTCCCAGGAAGCAGTCATATATGAGACACTTGATGCAAAAGGTGTATCCTGATTTTAAGTCAGATCGGGGTTCTTTTCCAGCACGACTTTTCCTGTGCACAAAGCAAGGGCAAAGCATGGTTTGATGTGGACGGTGTAGCGTAACTCAAGTGGCCTTAACACCACTGGAATAAAGAGTGACTAAGCCAGGCGTTCGTACAACATCAAAGCCCAGCCTCATTAATGTTTTTGTGGCTAATTCAAGAAATGCTATTACAACTTTTAAACCTTTTCCCACGCTGGAGTGTGGGACAGTAGTCAGGATACTCTTACCACGATTTCTCAGGTTAATCATTACAGGTTCAGTTTAACCATTACCAATGTTATGCCCCAGGAGTGATAATCTACTTGTTTTTATTCTTCATTTTTGTTTTTCCCCATGCCATCTACCCATACCTTCACTTTCCTACTCTTAGTTTCATTTTTCAATTTGTTTTAATGTTGTTTGTTATTTCCATTCTTCCATTCTAGAACTTTAATCCTGAATGTGACTTGTGATAAAGGAGAAACCTGAGTAAGCCTTGAAGGAATTTGGGAGTGGTTGACGATTAAGGAAACGAGTAAGAAAGTGGGAGCCCCACTGAATGTAGAAAAAGAGGTAGAAAGGATTATTGGACTGGGTTTACAGGAATCTAATCATGCAGACATTTTTCATCATGGGATTCCCCACAGGGCTGTTTTACAGTGATAAAATGGGGCTTAGGATTCTGATGTGAATTGGAATGTAGGGTCAGTCACACAGTAACGGGGACTGTGCCGTGTATATGATGATATTCCCGTAAAAAGATTTTTGTCCTCATGTTTTCAGACATATTTTTACTTTATTGAATTTTTATATCAACAAAAAAAATTGTAAGGTTGTATCGATGGCTCAGTAATTCACATGTTGATGAGCTCAGTGCACAGAGAGGCACACCCCGGTCATCACTATTCCTCATCTCTTGTGCAGATACCACCAACCAGCCAGAATTATTCAGACTTCATTAAAAATGTGGAGGATATTAGTGATTACCATGAAATTGTGGGGGTTTCCAAGGACTATAATTAGTTAGGTTCCAAGACTCAAGTTCACAAACCCACAAGTTAGCAGGGGTTCACTGAGGCAGCCGTGGCCTGGTGGTTAGAGAACTGGGCTTGTGATCAGAAGGTTGCTGGTTCGATTCCCAGAGCTGAC
>JAYDZF010000018.1:12301823-12312754 GCA_034509105.1 Microcambeva barbata | reverse complement strand
TAACAAAGCCCTAAACTTCTCAAAATCGCCTGAAAGTTAGCAAGACAACGTGAGAGAAAAAGTCATTTCATTAACTTTAACTTTTTTTAAACCTTTTGTTTCTCAGGCTGACATTTTCAAGTCAGACTTCCATGCAGAGAGACGGGCTCGGGAGGAGCTCAATCAGAAGAAGGAGGAGCTTCAGGAGAAGCTGAACCAGACACTGACGGAAGTCAATCTTCTCAAGCAGGAGAAGATGCAACAGAGACACGTGGATAACTATGGACCTCGCCCACACCTGGCACCACCCGGTATTCACTTTCCTGTCATCACGTTCTAGATTGAATTCAACAGTTAAACCTTGTGTCAGACATACTTTAATAATAATAATCATACTTTAATAATAATGATCATACTTTATAGTGCATATTGAAGACAATGTGTCATTAACAGAATTAAAAGTATTGAATTAAAGGCATTATACCATCAGTGCACTAATTTTGTTCTTGAGCTTTAGATGACCATGTTGTCTACTTAAGATGGAAAGGTAATGGTGGTGAAAGTGGTCAAATCAAGTGAATGCAGGAAATGGTGGAGAAGTGGGTACACATCTGTATTCAGTAGCTGGTTAAACTTAGTGTATTGAGAGTAGTTTATATGTAGTGGCAGATTAGCTCTGATCATGTCGCAGCATCTAAGGTTGCTTTATTGAGCATCAGTCTACATCTATTACCATTAGCAGGGGGGATCCTGTAAATGATTTAAAACATTCTCTGTGATATATGACTGGAGGACGGTGAAGCAAGACAGAGATAGGACGGTGCAAAAATTGCTATTGCAATAATAAAATAAGAAAATGATTATATCTCATTTCTAGACCTGTTCTGTGGTTGTTTCCATAAACTGGAGTGTAAAGCCGAAAAGAAAAACCGACATCAGCTTCATTTGTCCTGTTGTATCTTTTCACTCATGATTTTTGACTTTTCTCTTCTACCGTGTCCACAGTGATGTCACAGCCAAACCGCAATCCACCTGAAGTGCTGCCAGAATACCAATGCCCCAAGTGTAATTACAATGCGCCCGACATGGACACGCTGCAGATTCATGTGATGGACTGCATTCAATGAGAAGAGGTGAAGCTCTACGGAGGATTGCTTCTCGTCAGTATAGTAACAATCAAAACTTAAAACATGTCAGCACTATCACAAGAGGACGTGCGTCTTGATGAGATTAGTCTATGACATTTGCAGCTGAGCCACAAAGACTATATATTCAGATGGACGTATTTTGGGGAACTAGATCTGTTAAAGGTGTACTGGTCAGTAGGGATGCACCAATCTTATTTTAACCCTTTTAATTTCATACATGATGAAATTATTCTATGTCGATTGACATCTGCCAACAACTTAATCATTCTGACCTCTTGCAGCTGGTGTGTGCTTTTGTGCTGATGTCTGTGTGTAACATCCAAACAAAGAAATACAGGAAGTCCGTGTCGGCGGCTTGGTCATGATAGCATTTATTTTTATTATTAAATTCAGCAACCATCAAGGATGTCATTGAGATATTTCAGAGCACACTGACCAGCCGATCATGCCTGTGTACTTGTCTGAGCAGTCGTTAGTACTTCTGAGATTTGAAATTTGGTTCTGGGAGCAAGACGTGATTGGTTCCGACCAGCCCACCTTCCTGTGTAGACACCCAACCAGGACGGTTGAGATTTAAATACAAACATGCCTAAAAAAAATAAAGAACAGCTTCTAAGGTTGTTCTATTTTCCCATAAGTGCTTTTGTGACATGGTTTGTTGAATAATCAGCTTGAGTAAGAAAAAGACTAGACTACCGGAGCACAAAAGATGGGTGAAGATGCACAATCATAATGCACTTGGTATCTATGATATATATAAACCATGACAAGAGTTTAGATATATAGTATTGGATCAGTGCATCCCTACCGTTTCTCATAGTAAATTAGTTATGTGAAGAAAAAGATTTTCTGTACAGGCTCCGTGACTGCGTGATGTATGTAGTGCACGCATGACTGTGACCTAGCTTTACAAGCACATGACCATCAGTGACGATGTTTTCTTTCGGTTCTGTTTTGTGTCTTTTAATGTATGGGTTCTACCAGGATTCATGGCTGTATGTGTTAATATTGTCCTTTATCTGGTCTGAATGTATTAAAAAAAAACTTTGTACAGACTATTGTTATGAAGAGATTTACAAATTAAAACACATTTGAAGCTAATTTGGGGTCTTTTTTCCTGTACACACTACTCACAAAATTTCAGGATATTTGGATTTCAGGGGAAATCTCCGGATGGACCTAAAATGCACTCTTAGCTTTACTGGAAGAGTCGCATATGTGGATGTCCTTTGGCCACATCCCACACTGATAAGCGCTTAATTGTATACCGTGCCCTGCGGAACCCGATGATAAATGATACACAACTCAAGGCACCTTTAAAACAGCTGTCGGACACCCAAGTGTCACACCAGACTACTTGTGTTTGAGACAGCGTCGTCCGCATGCTAGATGAACTCCAAGGGTACCTGACCACACCACCAGGCACTGGGGCCATCGTCTTGCATGGGCCTGGGAGCATTTAGGCTAGATGAGGGACCAATGGGCCTCGGTGTCGTTTGCTGATAAAAGTCGATTCACACTGAGCAGAGATGATATCTGCTACCAATGTTAGAGATGTCAAGGAGGACGTGCATCAGCCACTGCTGGCCTTTAGTGGTAGTGGCGCTACAGTGTGGACAGCACGGTCACCTCACGGCAAGAAGGTCCTTGATTAGACCCCCAAATGAGGCAGTTTGCATGTTCTGTCTCATTGGGTAGCACTGTTGCCTCAGAGCAAGAAGGTCCTGGGTTTGATCTTCAAATGGGACAGTCCTGGTCTTTTCTGTCAGGAGTTTGCATGTTCTCACTGTGTTTGCGTGGGTTTACTCTGGATGTAAACGTTTCCTCCCAGTCCAGGTTCATTGGAGGGATAAAATTGTCTATGACTGTGTTTAATATTAAATTGTAGATAGATTAACCTTGACGTACATTAAAACATGATGTTAAAATCTTAGATTTTCAAACATGTACTGTAGTGTCTGTGTGGAATGTATCCCGAGTTTTCCAGTTCTCCCCCACAGTCCAAAAACATGCAGGTGTGTTGAATTGTCCATGACTGTGTTTGATATAACTTTGTGAAGAAATGAGAAGCTTTCATGTCAATAATATAATCACCGGAGTAATGTTGACATGTGAGCACCGGCGACCTATAGGTTCAAACCCCGTGGAATTACACGTGGGCTGCAGTACCGGCGGTGTTGGTATGAGGTCGCTGTGGAAATACCCAGGATCAGTTGGACTGAAACATGACGTGTCTCTGAACAGGAACAACTCAGCACTGATCTTCTCTTTCTCCAGCGGAGCTCCAGAGTTTCTCCACTCAGCTCGATTAGCACCAAAATGAAGCTTATTCTCACAACTCTTCTGGCTCTGTGCTTGAGCTTTTGTGCTGGTATGATACATTTTATTACATTTTGTAAACGTCAGGAATTGAGAAACAGTGTTATTACAGTTTGTTGGAACCAAATTTTATCAGAAAGAATCTGGGGAGCTTGTACGGTGTATTTATACTTTTATTATATAATATGTCGATTTGTACTGTACTACTTTGATATGATTTGTGCTTTGATTAGCATTAATGGTTAATCTGTACGTATTGGTATAGTATAGGGTTGCCTACCTAGTTAGTCAATGTGTCTCGTACAGTTTTGATCATTCGTAAAATTCCCTTTATTAATACATGTAATCAGTTTGTTTTTAATTATTATATTTAATGTGGTTGTGGTGTCATTAAAATCCACAGCTGGACGCATAAAGGTGCTGTATAGATTCCTGTTTACATTCCCAGTCACTTTCTCATGCGATGATAATTGCCTTTCGTTTTCAAATTGTCTCGTCTAAATTAAAATGAAAGTGGACATGAAATGCAAGAAAGCCATAATTTAATTGACTGAAACCATTAGTTTATTTGTTGTGTGTTCATAAGGGGTCGGGAATCATAAAAGTACGGAACACCGTGACTTCTGTCGAGTCTGAGTCGATTCGTGAATCGTTTACTCATTCACGGATTCACTTATTGAGTAGTTTTCAGTATTTGTGTCATTCAGGTCAGTGAGTATGAGCAAATTTCAGAAAGCACAGCGTGTAAGACATGCAGAATTCTCTAAAACTATTTCCAGCACACGGTGGGCTATGAACACGTGATAACCAGTAAGCCTACTCAAATAAAGCATGATGTGGATCCAGCATCGAACCCATGTCTCCAGGAGCTATATTATTTAGTAGCAGATTTTTGGAAACTAGCAGCACTCATAAGTGAATAATACATTGGCTTGAATAACTGATTGTCAGTATTACCCACTTTTTCTACAGCGGACACATGCTCAGATCCGGTGATCTCCACCTCGTCCTACACTACTTCAGATGCAGTAATTTCATCAGAAACTGTCTTCATCGTTGAGCTTAGTCTGTCATGTGGAAATGGACCACAGGTAAATACAGCAACACACCCCAGACAGAATCACAGGGTCTTTGCCATCGATTGATTTCAGAAATAAGCAACCATATCTGTATGTAGAAGTCTGACCAGCCTATATCACTACTGGGGAGTCAAACCCTGGATTTCAGTTAGAATAATGTATTACTGCCACCAGAGCTCCTTATACTTTTGTGTAATTAATCAATTAATACTGACTACCAAGTCCCTTGAAACAGTGGCATTAAGTAAAGTTCAAAATGTCACAATCATCACATATGTGATAAGTCTGGTCAATAGTATGGATGAGAAATTTCGGGATAGCTCCCACCCACAATATATTTTTTAAAGATGACTACAAAACAACAGAAACAACACTTGTACAGTGGTCACTGCAGAAAAGAATAGGTTCTTAGCTCTTCTTTACTGTTGTTCAAAACGATGTTGAAAGAGACGTTGACTATGCTTAAATGCCTGCAAATCCACAGCTTCACTTTTCCCATATTTCATGTTACATCCTTATTCCAAAATGGATTACATTATTTTTCCTCTAAATTCAACACACAATACCCCATAATGATAAAGTGAAAAAAAATATTAATAATAAACGTAAATAAAAAATCACATGTACATAACTATTCACAGTCAAAATTGAGCTCAGGTGTGTTCTGTTTCCACTGATCATCAGTACAGGAACATTTGTGCACCATTGAAGGTCCCAATGAGCACAGTAGCCTCCATCATCCATAAATGGAAGAAGTTTTGAACCACAAGGACTCTTCCTAAAGCCGTCCGCCTGACCAATATGGGTGATCGGGGTAGACGTGCCTTAGTCAGGGAGGTGACCAAAAACCCAAGGGTCACTCTGACCAAGCTTCAGCATTGCTCTGTGGAGAGGAGAGGTGGAGGTTCACCTTCCAACAGTACAAGGACCCTAAGCACACAGCCAAAAAAGGAGTTGCTTTATTTATTATGAAGATCAAATTTCATTGTACATACAAAAATGAAATAGTTACTTAAAAATGACACCTACACTTAAAATAGTTTCTTAGTAATTACATGACACACACATCGCCTGGATATAGTAGCCTGTTGTCTTAATTACAAAAAAAGTGTCACCCAGTTAACTGTTCTCTAAACATGTCTTTCTTTTTTGGACATGGAAGAGTATTGCTCTTTATGCGGATGTCAACGGTAGGCAGTTTCCAGTGACCAGAGGCCAGGATGTTGGAAAATATCAGGTGTGTTGTATATTTTGCCCATACTATCAATATTTGTGTCTTTGTTTTTTATACTAAGAGATGGTGAATCTAAAAATATATTTTATTAATAGGTTTCCTGGAGTGTTCCCCACAAACAAGCTAGCTCGGGCACATACCAAGTGAAGTTCTTTGATGAGGAGTCTTACAGCAACCTGAGAAAGGTGCAGCAAATTTTGAAAATAATTGTGTGTTTTAAAAATAGCTTTATATTATAACTGTTTTAATTGGAAATGTGTTGTTTCAGGCACAAAGAAACAATGAAGATGTAGACTCCATTAAGCCCCTGTTTTCTGTCGACGTAGATCACAGGGTAAGAACATTTATTAAACATTCACCAAATTATTTGACCTTTTAAAATCAAGACATGGTTTTTGTCTTAACCTCTTGTTTTGTTTGCGTTTCATTTTTACAGGGTGCATGGAGTGGTCCCTGGGTGTCCTCTGAGGTGTTGGCTGCTGTCATTGGCATTGTTTTGTACTACGTGGCCTACAGCACTAAAAATTCAATTCAAGCATAAATACATTTGTGTCGGAATGTGAATAAACATTATAGTTGTGTACCACTTCATTCCAAAGTTCAAATATTGTAAAGCTGCAGTTGGGACATAAAAGCTTTGGAGATTTTTAGGATGCTGATGTGTGTGGACACATTCTGTTTGGAATGTCTGCATATCAATGAAATTCATTGAATAAAACACATTTTTATTAAGTATTTTGCTTTGAAAGTTATGTCGAGCTCCAGTCACATTAGTGCAAAATGCTATTTATGAAATGACCTTCATTTGAAAGCTATTTGATACAATATGCATGTTTGGCATTGTCCACTTTTGCTACTGCAAAGACAGTTAACATTAGAAACCATGTAAATCTATAGACGTGTTTGTTTTAATATACATTTTTTATATCTAGGACACGGGCGGTGTTGTGGCTTAGTGGGTAGCACTGTCACCTCACAGCGAGAAGGTCCTGGGTTTGATATAAGGGACAATGTAGGTCTTTTCTGTGTGGAGTTTGCATGCTCTCCCTGTGTCTGTGTGAGTGTTCTCCAGGTACTCTGGTTTCCTCCCGAAATCCAAAGTAATGCCACCAGGTTGATTAAAGACACTGAATTGTCATGTAGGTACCTGCAATGGACTGGCACCCTATGTAGGGTTTTAACTTGAGCCTTGTGCCCCGTAAAGAGTTGGAATAGGCTCCAGCACCCCTCCCTAACCCTAATTAGGATAAGGGGTTAAAGAAAATGAAATGATAATAATAATGCCATAACACAATACTGAATTTAATCTTGATCTTAATTGTGCAATCAACATGACGGGTGTCTTGGACAAGTGGCTGATGTAATAGCATGGCATGTATGTTATTGGCAATTTAAATCAGCATGACTTTTTTCTGCTGATTTTATTTACTTTAGAAAGAGGTAAAATGCTGCGGCTTTAACATGTTCACACGTGTCTGATTTGTGTATTCTACGATTGTGTGTATGAGACAGAAAACTGACAAGTCTGAGGACCATACCATTTTTAAAAAAATAAGGGGCGCCGTATAACAACAAACCATTACGTGGAACGTTCAAAGTAATTTAGGTTTGGTCGATTTATGTACTGCATTTTTCACACTAACTTTAAATTATTAGATAAGGTCTACTCTCGAAACTGTTAACACAATTATTTGTAAATTTCTTCTTAAAAGTCTGCAAACGAGCCCTTCGTACCTTGTTTTTAAAATGGTATCGACCAATAACGTTGATGAGTTGTGTTCCAAATTAAACAACCTAGTAAACACTATTTGCACTACGCATAATATGTAGTAATCGTTACCGCCTGCTATCTAGCGCACTACGCAGGAAAAAGTCCAACGTTTGGAACTCGACCTGTCACCGCAGCCAATATGCTGCTTTTACGCCATTCATATTCATATTCAACTGAGTTCAGGGAGGGACAATAACTCGCCTGGTTCTTTTGTTGTCTGAATGAGGGCGCAATAACTGACCGGAGCTGCCGTTTGCCATGTCTGGATCCGTTCAGACCACTACGCCGTCGCTCGATCCGGCTGTATACGCGAGCTTTTACCCAGCCGGTTATCAGGCTCCCGAAGCTTATGGCCTGGAGCGCGGCTTTCGGCTCACGGCCTTTTCCGACATGAAGGGATGAGGGTGTAAAGTCCCGCAGGAGACTCTGCTCAAACTCCTGCAGGGACTGGAGCCCGACCATCGGCCAGACGAGGACGGAACAGGGACTAGAGCCGGAGACGAGGCCACGGAATTCGGTCAGATAGCTCCCGCCCCCCGTTTAGGTAAGTCCAGTTAAAGAACCCGTGCGTGCACTGCGGCTAGAGGCTAACTAGCTAGCGAATAGTAGTCAATGCAGGTGAACTGAAGGCTGTGTCTCAAATAGCTTAACATATACCTACATAGGTCTAAATGTTACACAAAAACCTATTACCTAGTAGACGGTTTGTGCGGTTTGGGACGCTGTCGCAAACTTCAGTGTTTCTCGATTTCATCATGTATTGAGTCCAACATTATCCACTAGCAGGTAAAAGCAGGTAATAGGTGTTGAGAAATATTAGTAAATTATTATTTCAATATTATACTGTCCCACGGTAAGCCATTTGTAGGACCATAATTGAACAAACTCGGCGGCATATCAATAAATATTTACTAAAACTCAAGTTCATTAACGGTATTCCGTGCACAGATATAATTTTTGGTTAAAATTGGCCGAACTATGTTGTAATTTTACAAATGTCACTGTTGTACATAGAGGGAAGGGGGTCAAGAACAGCTTGCAAGGAATCGGTTATCAGTTTAGGACTTAATTTCATTTTATGACTTTCAAAATGGATAATAAACCAGAACTGATATGAATTTATGAATAATTAATGTCTGACTATTTTTTTGGTTCGAATAAATTTATACTTATTACAGAAGTTTAGCTGTCAAATCTGCACTTATTTGCAATCTGCAATAATTTTTATTTATTTGTTTTTATTTATTTAACTTTAATCACTGAAGGTTAAAAGAATCAGCCAATCATCTAATCAAATTTCATGCACTCCATATTTGAATATACATACCACATGATGCACTCCTCACCATGTGTACCAACCCAGTGAGTTAAAATGGTTAAACCAGATGGAAAACACCACTCCTAGAAATAATTTATTTACAAAATAGTGGGTAGCGACGACCTACAAGGAAATTCAGCATTTTCTTTAATTGACACGTGTATGCAATTTCAAACTACAGAATTTAAAGGCACTGAATGCCAAGACAATCTACAAAACAAAAGAAAAAAAGCATTTATTGACGTGTGACTTTTATATTTTCTTTTATAATTTAAAGTTAACTGACCTCACATCATGAAAACTGATCATGAAACCATAACCCTGGGTTCGGCTCCCCTGCGGTGCTATCGGCCACTCGGGTTTCTACATTCAGACACAGCTATGTTTGAGGGGGGTTAATGCAACATTATAATAAACACATCTAATTTGACAAATGTTTATGTTGCAGGCATTGGGATGGACTCCTGTGTTATTCCTTTGCGCCATGGTGGTTTGTCTCTCATCCAAACTACAGATTTCTTCTATCCTTTGGTTGAGGATCCATACATGATGGTAAGCATTGCATTGTTCTATCACAGCACACAATACGTTACTCAGAATTGCTGAAATGACACTACACGATGATTTTTGTTGCTCCCTCGTAAAGAACGGTGACCAGGGTTTCAATCATTCACATAGTCCTGTTCTATTTTAATCTTAAATCTGTTACTTATTTGGTGTTGGCTAATTATTTCACTGTGATCGGGTCTAAGCATGCGTTATGTTTTACAGGGACGTATTGCGTGTGCGAATGTGCTGAGTGATCTGTATGCCATGGGCATCACTGAGTGTGACAACATGCTGATGTTACTGAGTGTCAGTCAGAAGATGAATGACAAGGTAAGCATACACACACTACACTAAGCAGAAGCAGAAATGGTCACACATTTCTCTCTTTTTCTGTACAGTGCTGTTACAGATAATCAGATTTATTTTAATAACAAAAAATGATAACACACTTAAAAAAAACTGCCCTGTACTTATTAAGTGAACCAGACAATCAAATTTAGTTGAAGAATGTGTTCAGTTTTGCCAACCACACCCAGGCATAACTGTCAGACCTGTTTAATCTGAACATCACTTGAATAAAACCTGTCTGGCAATGTGAAGCAGGTTAGGTGTCAAAAAGCAGATGATGATGCCACATTCTCAGGAAGATTAAAATACAGATATGAAATGAAGTCGTTGAAATTTAATACAAAGCCAAAGCCACAGTTCTGACATCCAAGGTCTTCCTTGCTTATGTAGGACCTGGATGACTTGTCATAATTGATAAAACCCCAAATTCTTCTTTTCTTTTAGAAAATCTGCCCATCAGCTTAACAGTAAGGGTAATATTCAGAAACGTTACATGAGTATTAACACATGTTTTTTTTTTCTTACAGGAACGAGAGCAGGTGATGCCCTTAATGATGAAGGGTTTCCGTGATGCAGCTGAAGAGGGCGGCACTTCGGTCACAGGCGGACAGACTGTGGTCAACCCTTGGATCATCATAGGCGGCGTGGCCACCGTAGTGTGCCAGCTCAGTGACTACATCATGTAAGCATTTTACAGTATGACCTAAACTACGCAAAAGTAGTCAGCTCAACCATTTTATACATAACACAGTCTGTCTTTTATACTAAGCTATCAATCAAATATATATTTTAAATCTGACACTTATTATTATGTAATGATACACACCGCTCATGATACGATTCATGATTCTGGCTTCATGGTTTAAAACAAAATGAACTTGAAGTTATGACAAAGTTTCCTTTTATTATTTCTGTTTAGAAACAAATGAATACTTGTGCTTCAAATTTCCTGAAAAGCACAAATTATATAATAGAATAAATGGACACTAGACAAAGTGTCAGCCTTCATACAAAATAACAGAAATAAATGAACCTTACATAAACCAAGTTAAGTGTGTAAATTACCAGTGTGTAAAAATTGTGTGACATGAATTACATAATTAAATATATTAGGGGTGAAACGATTACTCGAGTAATTCGAGTAACTCGATTCAAAAAATTGATCGAGTAATTTTCTGTGCCTCGA
>JAYDZF010000018.1:12214281-12224767 GCA_034509105.1 Microcambeva barbata | reverse complement strand
ACTACTTACAGTTTCAAAAACTGCATAATCTTTGCCGTAGTTTGCCCCAGGGACCAAACCAGGGCCACCAACAAGTCCAGCACATACGTTGCTCACAACATTACCGTAGAGGTTCGGCATCACCATGACATCAAACTGCTGAGGTTTGGAGACCAGCTGGAAACACAAGTAGGTATCATGTACGGTTTCAATTAATAACTGCACTACTAGTTATCCACAAAATTATATGGAAAACAAATTATTACTATTATGACTATAAATTATCTAATGGCAGATCAATGTTTGGTTACTTTTAATACATAAGGGATTTATTGGATGTGAATGCATCATATGTGCCTTACAGCAAATATTCCAGTCTACTGTACCCTGAGATTTTCCCACATGCAGTAATAATATACTTTATACAATCCTCTTCATTAAACACATTAAAAAAATCACAAGCCCCATGTCAATTTAGTCTTACCTGTGACTTGCTAGTTTTATCATTATTTTCAAATTAGTTCACTTATTATAAATGATCTGCTAACACACCAGTTTATTTCAGACTGTTGATGCATGCTAATAGCTTTCATTTGATTCACATAGCAATTTAGAGAAATAAAAGTGCTAATCTATGGTGAAACAATACTATAGAGAACAAATCATTATTAAATGTATGATACATCTGCATTGTTTGTTGGTTTATAAGTATTCTGACGTCATGTTTTACTCTTACATGACAGAAATGGTAGTTATTCATTACACAAGGTTTATCAGTTCACGAGGTTATATCAAACACATTATATCATTACCTGCATGGTTGTGTTATCCACAATCATGCTGTCAAAAGAAATGTCTGGATATCCTGCTGCGACCTCCTTGCAGCACTGCAGAAAAAGACCATCGCCGAGCTTCCTGTGAAAAGATAAACAAACGCATTTAAACCTGCTTTCCAGACCCTTTGAGAGGCACCTTGGCCATCTTGAAGAGGAGCTACAACGTGGTGAAGGATCAAAAAAAGTTTCTGACATAAACAATGGGTTACGCTGCCTAAATTCACAGCATGAAGAGACACACCCAAGAAGACCTGCAGCTCTAATTGCTGCCAAATAAGATTCTACAAGTACTGAACGAGTACTTAGGAGTCTGAATACTTTACTTTTACTTCACTGCTGCTGATTTTGTGAAGATTATTTTTTTTTTGTTGTTGCAATAATTGTAGGCAATTATTGGGATTGCATTGAAAACCATCAAGCCACATGGATTCTACACTGTTTCAGAAAAGCAGAATTATTTAACATATGGGCGCATGAAATAAGTATAGGATTTATAGAAGCTTACATGATGTTGGCTTTATGCACAGCAGTGACCCGGCGGCGACCTTTCTCTCTAGCCATTTTGAAGGCATACTCAGCGATCCTCAATGAGCTCATCCGAGTGATGATCTTCATGCACTCCACCACTCCGGGAACATTCTGAGGTCATTTCAAATACGTGAATATGTTTTTATTATTCTTAATTAATTTCCCTCTAGAATCTAACTTGTCCACTTGCCAGATTACATTATGCTTCCTTTCTACTGATGTGGATACCTGGCCCTATTGAGGAGAACAAAACTAGCCCTCCTACTACAATGCACTGGTTTGTGAAGTGATTTAAACCCAGATTGTAACCGGGTCACGTGGACAAACAAAATCAGTAGTTGTTACTTTTTTAGAGTGCATGTTGAAGTAAAGCTTGTTTTGTTGTTTCCACTTCTCTGCAGAGACACTATGGTGGGTCTCGGATTATCAAGTCACGTCTTGAAGCATCAAGTCACATTAGCACAGGTGTTAAAGGTGAGTGAAGAGCTTAGGTGCATAGTCTGTCACAGTTGTGATACATATTAAATACAGTAAAATACATATAATTATCACCATTGTTCCAAATTTACATCCATTGTAGAGGTTTATATGTTCAGACATATGCTGAATTAGAGCATAAAGTACATGTCTGACCTTCCAAATAATTCCTTTTAATCATGAAGTGATATTTTGGGTTTTAGGTTTGATTTAAATTCTAATTTTCTTCCACCCACTCGAGTGCAATCCAATTCAACAATCGTAGCTTTCTCTGCCATCCTGACAGAGGAGAGCTGTTCCGTCCTCAGACACGGTCAGCTGCGCCCTCTAGTGGTATTTTTAAAATATATATTTGTCCTGGGGTCCTGGAGTACAAGCAGGGGTAACAAGGCACCTAAACGTTGTGTCAGATTTTAAGCAAATCATTTACATTTACATTTTTTTGCATTTAATATCCAAAGCAACAGTGTTTTGACAGTTTATTGTCTAAGCAACCTGAGGGTTGAGGGCCTTCCTCAGGGACAGTGGGGCTTAAACCAGCAACCTTTTTTATTATTGGTCCTTGCTCATTTACATTTGTGGCATTTAACATCTACTTTTATACAAAACAACTTACAAATGTGACTTAATACATTTTAAGCAATTGGAGGTTTAGGGGGCCTTGCTCAAGCACAAAAGCACAAAAACACATGAAGAGTTTGGTCGTGACTGAGAGATTTTAAAAGTTTTGTGCCATCTGATTTCCATTCAAAGAAGCTTTAAGAGGAAGAATGATAATTCGGCATATGACTAACATGCTCAATTCGCTGAAGGAATTTAAATGGTGCTGAGCTGGTCAAAATGTATCACAAGGGAAGTTAGCTGTCATTTGTTTTTGAAATTCCTAATAAAGTTTGCGTTTTCTCTCATACTAAATAATTTGGGTTTTATTTTAAAAACATTTAATCTTATATGTCTTATCTAACTCATGGTAACTCACTACAGTAAATAACAAAAAAGCTAAAATAAAGTATACTCCTGTACTACACTGAAAAGAGAATGCAAGAGTAGTATAAGAGTATAAAAAGATTGAGATCCTGTGTATGACATAAAGACGACAAATAAAAACAGCTCATACCTCATGCTCTAAGCTGCTGTACTCTCCCTCTGTATTCTCTCTGATTATAATGATGTCTATGTCCTTGTGGCGGGTCAGAACACCAGGTAGTGTCTGACAATGCATCACATTAGCATACAGATCCAAAGATGTTCTGCAGTTCAAAAACAGTTTGGTTATCAGATACCTTTCTGTTCAAATGCATGTACTTTGATTTGACTTTGAGTCAGACTGTATAATACCGTAGTAAGTTGTTCCTGGATTTGTGAGAGGGAGGAAGTTTGTGATTGGTCTCTATGTTACCTGTGGAAAAATACAGTAAATAGGAAGAAAGAAAGAAGTTAAGGACTAGACCCTGACTTGACTCTTCCAAAACACATTCTTCTTTAAGTAAAATGAGTAAATATACAAATGTTGGGACAGTTTTTAAGAACAAACCAAAACAAGACAATCTTACTGACCAAATTTATACCATGTTGAATATGAACCAATGCAGAACTTGATGCAACTCGAAGTTACTACTTAGTAATTAAGGAAGTAATTAAACTATTATGCAGGCTTTATATTACATCTTGTAGAGAAATAGTGTATTGTGTTTCCTCTGTTGATCAAAATATGGTTGCTTGAAAAAAAGTTGGCGTAAAATGACAAAAAAATCAAAATATTATTTGTCTCATGCAATGCCTTTTGGGTGCTGCAAGTGTTTGGTTGAATACTTCTTGAATATTTTATATAATATTACTAAGATGAAGATCAATCTTTTTAAAAGAGGAAATACAGAGAGATAGATTCCATACAGTACCTTTCAGTGCAACTCCATTGCGTTTAATAGCTGTGACGGCATTACTAATGTCCTCCTCTGAAGCAGTAGACGAGTCCACCTTCACCACTTCAAAATCCACAGGGACGCAACAAAACCTGAGACAACCCCCAGTTTCCCAAGTTACATTTACAATAATCTACAATAAGATGTTTAATATTTTTCTCACACCTGAAAAGCTCTCTGACGTGGTTCAGAAGTTCAGGTCCGATGCCATCTCCAGGAATCATGGTTACCGTGTGTCGGCCACCGTACTTTGCCGGAGGAGGCTGTGATGGGTAAACAAGAGTCATACAACAAAATCAAATCAGATCTAATGCAAGTCAAACAGTGAGTTTTATAACTGCTTCCTAACGGCTATAAGTCATCTCATTTGCCAATTTAATGGTGTAAAAGAGCTTTTTTAATGAACATTTCTATAGTAATACAAAGCACTGCATCAACACACAATACTCACAATACCCTGGCCACAAATCAATGATTTGGTGGGTAAATAAAAGGAAGAGAACGTGTCATTAGTAAAGAACAGATGATAATTTTAAAACATAATATCAGAGCAAACCATTCAGTCACTTTGTATTAATTGATCATTTATTATGCATATGATTCCAAATTGACTATGGTTAGCCTATTAATAAAAACCAAAATTGTTGAGAACAAATAAAAAAGCATGTTCTATTCTCCATATATTAGGACTTACGGTATATGAGGACTTCTCTCTCCGGGTGCAAAAAACTGATCGTATTACCTGTAATTTGAGAAATACATAAAATAAAGGTAAACTTTAACGTCACTTTACAATAATGGGTTCATTATTCTGACAGGAATTAAGCCAGTATAATATGTATATAATATATAATAACAGAGCATTTGAAATGAATTACTTTTTTTGTCGGACAGGTGGGTACTACTGTCACCTCACAGCAAAAAGGTCCAGGGTTTGTGTTGGGTTTGCATGTTCGCCCTGTGTCTACAGGAGTTTCCCCCGGGAGCTCCGGTTTCCTCCCACAGTCCGAGGACATTCAAGTGAGGTGCATAGGAGATACCAAATCCTTTAAGACCATGTTTGATGTTAAATGTACATAAGTATTAGCATGAGTATTGGTCATTAATAATTAATAAAAGCAAACTTTGTTGACACTGAAGAAAATATTGTAAAAAATATTCATTTAAGTAAATATTAATTTAGGTAAATAGGTTGAGTTGTCTTATAAATCAAGCAGTTGTGTAAATTATTGAAATCATGCCATACTGTAGCAGTTGTAATGTTTGCATACAGGTGTTGGGAGTCTGTCCAGAGGTTAACAGTAGCTGTATAGATAACAGCTAGAAGCTTAAGTGATATGAAGCGGCAGCTCACCACATTGCAATGACCTTGCATGTAAGTGTATTTCAGAACCGCCCCGTTCTGCGCATGTCACCAATTATACACCGCTACAGCACAATATTCCAAACAACACAGGCAGAATGGAGTGTCCACATAATAAAGACGTGAGCTCGGTAGAAGAAGGTTAGACTGACCGTGTTGCCCTTTAGTCCTGTCCACGGCTGGAGCAGCTTGGGGAACGACAGCACCGATCTAACTGAGGACATTATTAAGAGATAACACCAACAAAACTATATAGACTATGTAGTCCGAATGATCTAACACAACCCAATAATGCAAAGTGAATTACAAGCACCACTTCAGTATCCGGGCAGGGATCCTGGAACAGGCAGAGCTGACACTTTAGTCTCTGAATGAAGCTTCACGTTAGAGCCACCTACCGGTTTGAATTGGCTATAGACTCCATATATCCGGCTTGGTTGTTCTTACTGTAAATAACAGCTTCAAATGGGTCAAGGACGCGGAGGTCCTGGTGGACAGTGCAGGTACTTCAGACAGGATATCAGTCTACTGCTCCAGGAATAATTATACTGTGAAATTTAATAGGAGAACCACGAAGTTACCTTTTAACGTCAGTTCATTTACTATGAAAGTTTGTAAAATAAAAAGTTGTAATAGTGTGGCATTTACTAATAAAACTGTTTAATAAAACTAGTTTACTATGAAGTTTCACAGTAGTGCCATAAAGTATGCACATTATCATAACATTGCGTAGCAGAACTGTAAATAATTACTTCAAAAAGGTTACATAAGATTTTTTCTAACACTTTCTCATTTACTGAATTGGGTCATCTATCCTAATTAAAGTTGAAGAAGGTCCTGGGCTACTTAGAAACTTTTGGTTGCAAAGAAGAAGTACAACAAAATTTCATGACAAAACAGACTCCCAAATTCGTCCACTTACTTTTCTTTACACACACACCTTGGTTTAACTGCATTAAGTACTGTTTCTCTAAGAAACAAGGGCAGCAGTCTGGGGATGGTGGTAGTCTAGTGGGTAGAACTTTGGACCATCACCCAGAGATTGGCGGTTCAAATCCTGGCTCTCCTATGCAGCCACTGTTGTGTCCTTGAGCAAGACCCTTGCTTGAGCAAAACCCTCATTGCTCCAGTAACCTACAATGGCTGACCCTGTGCTCTGACTCCAGCAACAACAACAACAACAACAAAAAAGTGGGGATATGTGAATATGTGTTGTACTGTGGAATTGTAAGTGTGCAATGACAAAGAAAGGCATTCTGCTACTGAAGGTTGTATTAGGAAGGGCATGCAACATAAAAACAATAAAATGTATGAATTTTATGATCAGAAGATTACTAACAATATTATATTTATTGTATCTACTTCAGACACTACAATCTGATGTACAGTATGATTTGATGTTGTTTTGGAAGGTTTAGGTGCAGTTTTGAGCCTTTTCATCTTCTTGGTAGACATACACCACCAATCCCAGCCTTGAAAACTGTGGTCTAGTTTCAGTTTAAGGAAATAGTGCCTAAAATGTAGATTTCTCAATATGTATGTTAGTGATGTTGAAATATCTCAGCCATACAGGCACACAACGTAAACACAAGCTTAACTCCTCTCCAACACTGACCAGAAATCTGTTTTTACACAGTAGCATTGCCTTTGGGCTTAACATGAAATATGGGTCATTTGACAAAATGCTGGTAGTTGTAGTCTAATTCGTGTTCTTCATGCAGTCGTTATTGAATTAAAAACTACATCTCCCAGACTCGCCCGTAACTGGCTCCTCCCACTTTTCCTCTACGTCTCCTCCGCCTACTAGTCGGACCGCAGGGAAGTCGCAAGATGGCCGACGTTGCTTGAAAGTCCGTTCCTCTCCTCAGTATGAAGTTGTGCATGAAATAGAGAGTGAGGGAGTTTGTGTCGGGATTTAGTTTTTTTGTTTTCTTTTAGTTCTTTTTTACGTTCGTTTTTCTTTTTCGTTTACCTGTCCATTTCGTCCCGAACTGTTCCTGTCTCGAGTTGTAAACCAATTGAGTCGAAGAGTCAAGACCGGGCTAGTAAGCTAGCTGATGTTAGCTGCAAACCTGCAGATTTAGTTTGTTTTTTTAGCTCGCTTCTTGGACATTTATGACTCATTTAATTCGACTTTATATCATTTTAGAATTGTAATGATAGGTTCGTGAAAATTATTTTAACAATTTAATGTCACTTTTGTAGTGTTCATTTAAGTTCGTGTACAGCTAATGTACTAGCATGTAGGATTATATAGTGGACATTAATATCGATAGTACCGCGTGTCCGCTCTTACCCGAACTGTTAATGATGATGATTTCATCAATGGTCATTATTTCTTTTTAGGTAACATCTGAATTAAAATTAAACTTCGTGCAATTCGGTGTAGTGTTGCCAATGTAACGGCGGTTAAAATGGATGCACTTTGCACGTAATCGATCAATATAAAATATAGCATCATCCAATAGAATTGTATCAGTTTAATAATATATACACACCAGGCGTTGATAATAGCTGCACATTATTCTACGGTTATAATAAAACATCGATTTAATATACCAATCAATAAGTGTGCTGAACTATCGCTCAACACGCCTTGTGAGACATAAACAAAACCGAAGTAGGACAACATGGGAGTTCAGGGCTTTCAGGAGTACTTGGAAAAGCGCTGCCCGGGCGCCTCAGTTCCAGTCGATCTGCTCAAACTGGGCCGAACAGTGGCCCGAAATGCTCCGCACCACCACCACCATCATCACCACCACCACCATCCGAATGCACTGCCCGCACCGCCGCCTCCTCCGCCACCTCCAGCGCGCATCTTGGTGGACGCAGACTCGGGCCTACAGCGCCTCTACGGCGGCTACCAGACCGACTGGGTGTGCGGCGGAGAGTGGAACGCCATGCTCGGCTACCTGGCGGCGCTGTCTCAGGCCTGTCTGTACCAGGGCGGCCTGGAGCTGGTCGTGGCCTTCAACGGCACACTGGGGAAGGAGCGCTGGCCCGAGTGGGCGCGCCGTTCTCAGGCCCACAGGCAGACGGCACAGCTCATCGTCAACCACGTGGGCAGCAAAGGCACACCGCCCCCACGCGCCTGGTTTCTGCCACCGGCCTGCCTCAGTCACTGCGTGCGCCTCGCCATGTTCCGTTTCCGCGTGCGGGTGAGTGCCACTGTTTTGCGACCATCATCGAAAAGCGGTAGTTGCTAGCATGCCAGTCCTCGTAGTAGTGGTTAAAGTAAGTCACGTGGGTGCATTTCTTGCGTGACTAGGATTGTAACAGTGAATATATACAAACAAACATACATATTTCCCCAAAATACAGTCAAATCACTTTTATATTTACTCAACACTTCTCCAATTGTTAAAATGTATCTAGTGATCCATTAGTCAGTTTCTCCTTAATACCAGATGTTAGCTGCTCAGCTGTCTTTGGTGCTTTCAGCTGCACCAAACATTTTCGCATAGATTTCATTGTCATCGAGGTCGCATCATTAGGGTACTGTTGCTGGAGACTGGGGTTCCTCAAATGGAGCGGCCTGCACTTTCTACAGACCTGAATCCCATTGAAAACCCCAGAACCTCAATGACCCGAGGGTCACCCTTCAAGAAGAGTGTGAAGTCATACCTCAGCAGACAATAAGTTTACTGTAATTGACGCTCAAGGGCACATGAAAACTTATTAGGGCACCTTTAGTTGGTGTTAACTGTTGTTGACTTTTTTCAGTTTAATTTTTTTGAGATGAGGGAATCACCATTGCATGCTTTTACTTAAATACTTGACTTTATAATATCACTTTAGCATGAACTAACGTTTTCCATAAATTTCACCCAGCCAAATATTCCTAACTTTGTGAGTAGTGTGTTTTTCTTAATATGGCGTTCAGTTGTAGTACTACTTTTATAAATGATAATGATAATGCATGCTGTGCTAGACTTATTGTGGAAGTCTATGTCGGCCGTGTTTTGTGTTGAGGCATTTATTGGTGCATGCTAGACTGGCTTAAGGGCATGATGGGTCCAGATTTGACCTACTGAGAATTGACCTTTTTTAGTGACTGAAATGACTGACCCAAGTTCTCTCTGCATGTCGAATGAGTTACATTCCAATTAAGCTCAGCTTAGATGATTGAGTTGATCCCAAAGACGTTTAATTTGGCTTAATGTGATACAAATTATTTTATACAAATGGTAACTGTGGATGTGGGCAGGCTTTAAAACACGAGTGACCTTTAAAAGGGCCAAGTTGTTGTGTTCAGGCCAAAGTGAATCTTGTGCAATCTGATCACATATGATGGTGGGGACAGACTTTGTTCGAACCTTCCCTACCTCACACTTAGCTAGCTGGAGTGGATTCGTGGCAATGTTGTTGGCTCAAACAAGTTTGAACACTGATGTGCTCTTTTTTATTTTGTTTTAAAAGTGATTATATATGATCGGTAGAACCTGCATGAATTTGATTTAGCGCTGTGGCACGGGTATCTTTAACTAATTTGTGTTTAATTATTAGCTTTCTGGATAAAATGGGTCTCAACTGGCTGTTGTCGTTATAATAGGCCTAAAAGATTCTGTTTTGACCACAGATCACACAAATATTATTGCTCTAAAATTCCTTAAGTCTAATTCCCTCCTTCACTGTAGGTAGTACAGACCATCGAGGACCATCACCAGGAAGTGCTGTCCATGTACAGAGACTGTGGATTTCAGGGCCTGATTGCACAGGACTCAGAGTTTGCTCTATGCAATGTCCCAGCCTATTTCAGCTCCCATGCTCTCAAGCTCTCCTGGAACGGGAAGAACCTGACCACTCACCAGTACCTGCTGCCTGAGGCTGCTCGCCAGCTGGGCCTCAAAACACAGCACCTTCCCATCTTCGCTTCCCTACTTGGTAAGCTTGGTTTAACTTAAACAGACGTCTGACTAGGACTCATTTACCATGTTCCAAATGCCCTGGTTTAATAAGTGGATTTTATTTAGGAAACCATATTCTGCCTGATGAAGATCTTGCTGCCTTTCATTGGAGTTTATTGGGTCCAGAACACCCTCTTGCCTCCCTTAAGGTGCTGCTGGTTTTGAATCGAGACATTTTGATAGATGGTTTTTGATAAATTGAGGAAACAGGAGTTTTAGCTCTCTTTTCTGTTTGCTACTCTGTTTTAGGTACGGGCTCACCAGTTAGTCCTCCCACCATGTGAGGTTGTGATTAAGGCTGTTTCAGAGTATGTCGCATCAATTAAAGACCTGGGAAACCTGGATGCTGTAGCCAGAGATGTGTTCAAACAGTCTCAGGTACATTACATTCTACACTTATGTCAGCGTGGCCCGGTTTAAAGTATTAATTTAATTACGAACACAATGTAGCATCTTACTGTTTCTGGATATGAT
>JAYDZF010000018.1:12202452-12212874 GCA_034509105.1 Microcambeva barbata | reverse complement strand
GTACTTGGCTGCCACTCACACAACGGGCTTTATGGTCACCATGCGAGTTTTATTTATTTTCAGTAAAATTGGGATTGTTGAGGCAGCCAGGCAGGTTTCAGTTCAACGAAATTATCTCCATTAGTAACAGCTTGTACATTTTCACCATGGTTGCATAACACCTTAAAGACTTCAATCTCTGGGTTGTTTCTACATAATGAATAACAGCTGAAGCAAATTAAGCGCTCTTATGGAGTCCCAATGCTTTCATCGTGTTGCAACCTGACTTAGGGTAGGGTAGAGCAAGTGTGACGAGACGGGATTAACCAAACATCCTGCTTTTCTAAAATGCATTCATTGTGTTTGTGGGTTTTTTTGTTCATGAGTGGAGGAGGCCATGGAAACATCATTACCCATTCATAGTGCAGATCTCTCATTCTATCACAGTCTAGTGCTCACTTTTATTGACACTTTGAAATGTAATAGCCTAATATAGACAGGAGTATGATAGAAGCATTCTGGTGTGTATTTCTTTTGATGCCTTAAGATGTGACTAAGATGCTCTCTGTGTAAAGAGTATTTTGTGTAACCTTTAGTGTGTGTGTATATAAACACACACAATATGGTAGTCGTACACCGATTCACTTAAGATAATTTCTTGATCGTAATGTATATCATCAGAATTTGTAAATAAGACGAGCTAATATTGGAAAAGGTTCAATGTTTCGAGGACCCCATTATTGTTTTCCAGAAATCAAATGTGTGATTCTAAATCCAATTTTGTTTGTGTTGAAGATGGTCTAAGGGTTTTCAAATTAGGCATTACCACTGGGACCCTCCCTGACACTTTGTTGACGAAGAGATAGCTAAAATGTTGCTTTGCTAGCTGTGCAGACAAACTGGTTTTAGTTTAGTAGGAAACATCCAACTTGGGCCTTAAGAGGTTCATCTCTTGAGAAGCACTAAAACAAAAGCAAGCTTCAGGTAGCCAACAATAATAATAAACGCAGTAGCCCTTGCAGAACAGCAAAAATCAAATATTAAACTAGAACATGATCTTAACATTAGTGTATATATTGCATTTATATGAATTATAACGCCTCTTAATAATAATATTTCTTTTTTTCCCCCAGTCATTTGGCCGACAAGTCCTCTAGGTGGGAAGAACCAGGTGGCCGTGGTGCCTCCGGTGATGGTCACCAAGGCAACGGAAGTGGCTCTTCTATCCCATCGCTGCTATCCATGGCAACGCGTAGTCACATGGACATCACAACGCCACCACTTCCTCAGGTCAGCACCGAGGTGCTGCGAGTGGCCGAGCACAGACACAGGAAAGGACTCATGTACCCGCAGATTTATCACATCCTCACCAAGGTAACACCAGTTACCACACATACCCCTCGCTACATGACCTTAGGACTTCAGTTAAAGATCCACATCTGCTAACTTCCCTCTCTCTCTTTCTTGCATGTCACTTCTCAGGGAGAGATGAAGATGCCAGTGTGTATAGAGGACGAGTGTAACCCCGACCTGCCTCCCGCTTCTTTGCTTTTCCGCTCAGCGCGGCAGTACGCCTACGGTGTTCTGTTCAGCCTGGCTGAGTCCCAGAGGCGCTTGGAGAGACTGGCCATGCGCAGGCGTACTCCACTAGAGAGTGAGTGTGTTTAATAAACCAACAAGGCTTGAGAACGATCAATGATTTAAATTTGATAAAATAAGAAGTTGAGTCATTGTAAAGTAATTTAGTTTGCTTTTACTATTCTGAATTCAGCCCTCCTTTTTATCTGGGCTTGGGACCAGCAATACAATGCACTGGTTTGTGTGTCCAAGTGGCTTGACACGGCTCCGGTTATTCTAAAGAAAATTAGTCATTACAATATAATTCCAAAACTACAAATGCACTTTGTGTGTATTCATGACCTCTTTGGGGTTTTTTTTGTTGCGTGTGTATCGTCTCCATAGTTCCCCCGGTGATTATCAAGGAGTGGTGTGCCAGTAAAGCCAAGTCTGCCCTGACCCCTGAGCTTGTTCCCGCTCTGTGTTTTCGTGAATGGACCTGTCCAAACCTAAGACGCCTGTGGTTGGGTCGGGCATCCGAAGACCGTAGCCGTCGTACACGGGCCTTCCTGGCCTGCATGAGATCAGACTGTCCTGCGCTACTAAACCCAGCCTGTGTGCCATCACACCTTCTGCTCATGTGCTGTGTGCTCAGGTATCCAAGCTACAGAACATTACGTATCCAGCAGGATAAAATGGAATGATATTGATAATATAGATTGGACTGAGAGATTTACGTGCTTATTTGCAGGTATATGATGCAGTGGCCAGGTGGTCGTATTCTCCAACGCCACGAGCTTGATGCCTTTTTGGCTCAAGCAGTCTCCAACCAGCTTTATGAGCCTGATCAACTGCAGGAACTTAAGGTAGACGGCCAGGAATAAGGAACTTTTTTGTTGCTCAATAGATGTTTACATTTTCAGCATTTAGCAGGCACCTTTATCCAAAGTGACTTTCATTAGTTACAATATACAGTCTGAGCAATTAGGGTTAAGGGCCTTGCGCAAGGGCCCAACAGCAGGAACTTGGCAGTAGTGCGGTTTGAACCGGTGACTTTCAGATGACTAGTCCAGTACCTAATGTTCTTTTGTTTTGGCACAACCATAACCTGTATCTGTCTTGAATCCTGCATGTCATTAGGTTGATAAAGTGGATAATCGTGGGGTGCAGCTGGCCTCACTCTTCATGAGCGGCGTGGATACTGCTCTGTTTGTAAATGATGTCTGTGGCCAGCCGCTGCCCTGGGACCATTGCTGCCCATGGGGCTTTTTTGACGGCAAGCTGTTTCAGAGCAAACTAGCCAAGGCTACCAGAGACCGAGCTTCCTTGATGGAAATGTGTGAAGGCCAGGTAAGGATACTATTTCCTTGTTTTTAAAAATAATTTCATATGCTATTGAGTGAGCTTTCAGAACAAGGTAAATGCCCAAATGATCTTCTGTTACTCCGTCTTCGTCTGACAGGAGGAACTGGTGTCTCGGGTGGAGAAGATGAGGCAGGCTATTCTAGAAGGCATCAACCTGTCTCGTCCACCTCCACCACCCCCACCACTGCCACCGCCAGCCTTCCTGCCTCCTGCCATGGTGCCACCGTTCTACCCCATGCACCCCCTGTACCCACCCCGTCCCCTAGGTTCCATGCCTCCTCCACATCACCAGCACAGACCAAGAGCCTTTCCAGGTCAGATTTTATTTTACACACTGATGTCCAATGTGATTTTTATTATTATTTTAATAATTTCACGGTTTAAACTGTGCAATGTGTTAACGTAGGCCTCCAGTCCATTCCTCCACAAGGTGGCAAGCTGGAGATTGCAGGCATGGTGGTTGGACAGTGGGCTGGAAACAAACCAATGCGGGGCAGAGGAGGGTTTAACATGCAGGTGGTATCAGTGGGAGGTGGCAGAGGGTAAGTCACCTTTAGACCAAACACCCGTGTGGTTGAATGACCGTTCAGTGTCAAGAAAATGCTTTAATGTGATTTTTTTTTCTATGCATCCAGCAGGGGTAAAGAATTGATATCCAAAGGAAGGGGAGGGAAGAAAACAAACAGTCGTTCACAGGTGGAGGTAATTCACATTTGTTTTAATTTGACAGCATGTTTTTTTCAGATTAAAAAAAATCACTTAATACATTAGGATAGGTTTACCTGGGGTGCTTAAGTCACCACGGATTTCAACCTGTGTGTGTTTTATAGCGCTGTATGGCTTAATTCAAGGTCATAATCAACTAGTCTTTAAGATGGGGTTTTAACTGGCATATAACAATGCAAATAACTTTTATAAAAGTCCCTTCTTATGCAGGCTTTATATTATATGTTGTAAACCACACTGAGCCTAGATTTGTATTAAATGTTTTTATTAAACCCCAAACAAAGACCCAAAACCACTGTATTTAGTGTTAAATTGCTGAATACCAAAGCTGTAGCTCTCTACAGTGTCTTGTGCACTGCAACAAATGGCACAGTTTTTGATAATTCCAGGTTTGATCGGATAAGAAATACTTTTGCTTTAATAAAGATATTAAAGATATAAGAAAGATAATAAAGATATAAGAAAGATAATAAAGATATATGTATAAAATGTGTGTGTGAGAGAAAGTAAACAGTTCAAAAGTCTCCAGTTTTAAGCACTGTTCTGATGTGGGATCTGGGATGCAGCCCTTAGCTTTTTTTTCTGACACCTGCCCACAGCGGCTAATCAAATGACTCGAGTTACTACAGCAATTGAGAGTTAAGGACCCAATACTGGCAACCTGGCAGTGGTGAGACTTGGACCAGTAACATTTGGATTACTAGTTTGGGTACCTTAAACACTAGGCCACAACTGTTGCTGTTCTATGCACCTAGTTTAGGAAATATACATATTCATGTTAGCAAGTTATCAGAAATCATTTTTACTGCTGTCCTAAAGATGTCTGATTCCATCTAGCCATGGAAAGTGTCAAGTCTTCTTGCTATCTTTCTTGTAGAATCTCTCTTCCTCGCCCACCTCCTCCAGCCCCCCCAAACCGGCAGAGGAACTCAAAACATTGGGGCATTCCAACGAGAGGGCCGCAGGTGCATCCCAGCAGCTGAACGGCAGCTCTTCAGGAAGTGCCGCCGGCCACCCCGTTGACCTACCACCACTGGCCCAGCCAATCCAGTGTGCCTTAGCCAGCAGAGACAACGAATCAGGAGACGGGGTGGAGGGAGAGGCCCCGTGTTGCCTTGATGATTGCTCGTCAGACGGTGCACTACAGAAAGAGGAGTAACGGCATCCTATAGCGTAACGAGAGCGAGTGAGTCGAGAGGGAATGTTTCGAGTTTGACTGCCTTTTCCTTGCAAAACATGATCATTAGGGCACAGTAGCCACTTTGTGTCGTCATATGAGAATAATTTATGATGTTACACTTGCTGGAAACTACAGATGGACAGTGCGGTGGGAGTGCGGTCTGTGTCACCTTAACTGCAGGTTCTGATTTATAACCCGAGCAGAATTATAAATCACAACCTTAATTGCACATTGCACTGAATCGTCCCGATTCTGGATCTCAGCCTTTCCACTGCCCCATCAGGGTTGTAGCATTGTGACAAGCTCTCAGTCTTTTCACCTTTCTAACATTTCTGTTTAAACACTCTAGAATCTTGGTATATTTGTATGATTGCCTAAAATGGTTACCATAGGCCCTTCTTCAGAGTATATTCACATTAAACCCACATTAACATACCGCCAGTCCCGAGCAGCATATTTACCCAGATATAGTCTCTCAACTGTTTTTAGTTTATTTTTAGAAATACTTATTCTGCTTCCGTAATGTTGTGGTGCTGTTGTGAATCACCCTGACTTTGCAAAATTAATCCCTCATGGCTTCTCTTCTTCGCACTATGTTTGTGTTTAGGGTTGTCGAGTAACATTCATCTGGTTGAAATGTTATATGTAATAGTATTAAGTAGCTCAAATTGCATTGACATTATCTCACATTTTCCTTTCACTTTAATTGCACGAGAGAACAGAAATATGTTTCAGTGCAGATAATTCTTTTTAATACATAGCCGATTAGATTCCTTAATTTTAGTATTGTTCTAATGATTGCATTATTTGTACTGAAGCTAAAGACAGTTGTAGTTGAGTTGTAGTTATGTCGGATTCCCCAGTGTCCCGGGAATGCCATGACTTTTCAAGTATACTCCCCCAGGGTAAAAACGTGTTTTTTGGGTCATGTATACTTAGCCAGCTTGTTTCTGGAAGCCAGTGTCAGGGCTGCAGTCAGCCATTGTCTTTTGTGGACCTGAAAGGGGCGAGAGTACCAGGATTCTAGCTCTCAGGCTTTCAATCGAGGTCCCAAAGCTCTGCCCATTAGATCACCTTGACGTATCTATTGTCAGATTACCTAAATTACTGCAAAGTGTTTCGCAGTATATAAATATTTGTTTCTGTTCCACCGCCTCTAAAGTGACCAGTGTCTTCTACATTTATATTGTGTGAAACCAAAAGGTTGGCTCAGTACTGATCATCCCAGGCTGATAGTCATAGTTCTAAAATCCATCAAACCTCCAGTTTTTTGGATCATCTTGGTCATGATTGTAGATATTTCCTTCCACAGGTTAGGCCCTCTCAATGGCACTACTGTAAAGCCCACAGGTCTTGAATCATTCCTACTGTAATTGTTTTCTATTTCTCACAAAGAAAGTGGCTGCACGTTTTGTAGAGTCTTCAGAGGGATGATTCAAACTTGTACTGACTAGTAAATACCCCATCCTAGCATTCATCACATTTGCGGTAAATTATTGTAAAATTTATTTTCTACCCTGGGTGGAGATACCTACCCATTTTATTCCTTGCAAGTTAGTTTGAACCTGGTTAATCTAACCACTTGGTTCCCATGTAGTCAGAAATAGCTCCACACTCGGTCGCTCTTTCGTTCATCTTGTCTTGTGACAATCTTTTGTTATTGTTTTAGGTTAACATATAGCGCTTATGAAAAACCATCGCTAGAGCTGCTTAAGTGGTTTTACGTTTATTGTAAAAAGCACCTTATCCCCCCACTGTTGTAGATATGCAAGCCCCAACCAAACCGATTCTACACTTGCCCTCGGAACGTGATTGTATTCTGTCTAACATATAGCACTTATTATGCTATGCTTATGAAATAAGCGTAGTACTCTGTAGCGACAGGCTACAAATTCTGGATTAGATCAGTCGTTCCCAACCACCGGGCCAATTTTTATAGGTCACTGGAACAGATTGCTACAAGAGCGATTTAAATTTCAAAAATGCTTTAGGTGTTATTGCCCCCTATCACCACTAGGTGGGAACAGCATCTCGTTTGAAATTCACACTGATTTTCCGTGCTATATATATTCAATTTTAAATGTCTGAATTTGATATAAAATTGGTCCTCTGTGCAAAAAAGGTTGGGGCCCGCTGAACTCTTAAGCGAAGTTGTCACGTTTTTGTATTTTTGTGACTGTCCAAGAAGATGGTGCACTTTTCCCAGATAGCACTTTGGCAAAAACAAAGAAAAATGCAAATGAGGAGAGAACTGCGTTCTCTGGATTTTAACCATGATTTGACACTTTTACGTGAAAGAACTAGGAAATCTTTATTCCCATAAATGTAATCGATAAGTGCTTACATTTGTGTCGAAGAAATACACTAGAGACTTTGATCTAATTCTAAACAAGAATCATTAGGACGCAACAGAAGCAACAATGCACCTTATGATGCTAAGGGTTAAATAATGAAATATTCGGATTTGTTCTGGAATGACTTTCATTTACGGAAACGCTGCGCTATAAAAAGCTCAGATATTTGAATCGTCAGAAGAAACCTTTAGTACGTAGGTTTCACCATTGACTATGCTATTTTGAGAGAATCTATCTGTACCGTACTTCATGCAAGTATAGTAAATAATCTAGAATATCTAGACCATAGCATTATGAGTACTATACACCTGAAACCAAAGTTCAGCCTTGATGTTGAACGTTTAGCAGAGTGCTCGCGGACAGATTTTCCGCCGTGAGTCACACAAGCACTTGCTAACACCTACACACATTTACACATTCATTCATACCCACACAAAACATTCACTCTAGATCAGCTTTTACTTCCTTCCCATTTAAGGTAGATACAAATAAATGTTCAGTAAACCAAAAAGTAGTTTGTAGAAACCTGGTAAGGTCAAGTTTAGTTTTATTTTAGTCTGAAAATATTAACAATCCATCGACACACACACAAATATATATACATATATATCTATTTACACACACTTTCTTTTTTGAGATACACCAGTTAGTACATGAAAAGATGTAATGTTATATAGTTTTCTTTGTATTCGATATAGTTGATTAATGTAAGCTTAATTAGTGATTTCAGATGTGTGGTTCCCAAGTTACCCTCTGCAAAGCTTCTAATATCTGGCTTTTGTGTATTCTTTTTTCTTTTTATTTTGTGTGACTGTTCTAACATCGTTCTACTCACCATTTTAATCAGACGTATGTGAAGAGTACATTAAACACAGTGCAGATAAAATGTACAATATTCTGCAGTATTAAGTATCGTTTAAAGCTTTCTGAGGATAAATTAGATCCGAACCGCCTTTATCCTAATCGGTCCTGTTCAGCCGGCTGGAATATAGAACATAAGCCGAGATATTGACGTATTCGAGTTTGTTTCTAGAAATGGACACTCCGTTCTGATTCTTCCTTTCTGTCAGATACCGAACAAATACTAGTTTCAAAACTGCCTACCATTTCATCTCATAGGTGTGACACGGTAACTGTAATACTTCAGAGCCACCAGGTAGAAGCTGTTTAAAAAGAGTCAAAGATTGACGTCGGTGAAACACAATGGCTGGTACATAACAGGCCACCACACATACTGCAGTGTAGATCATTTACACAAGAATTCTCAAAAAGTACTTGATGCCGGACTCGACCCTTTTGATTTTTGCATCATAGTGGCTCGGGTGGCACCCAAGAGTTCGGACTCTGATCTGGTGTGCTAGTAAAAAAATCCCACTTCTACACCAGGGTGCTGTCAACATGTCAGAATGTAATTGGGGGGGGAAAGGATAAAACACTGCCACTGTGTAACAAAAAAATGTTAAGATATTCCAGATATTTTTTTTTTAAAGATGGCTTTGTGGCTACCGTGTTTACCAAAAGGTTTGAAATTAGTTTTGTCTTTTGTGTTTCTGGTCTTTTATCTGCCCACAGCTCTCTTGTGGACTTTTGCTTCTGCTATAGTGTTGTTTCCTACACCGTTGTACCAAGAGTAAGATTATATTAACAGTAATAATCACGCTTATAATCAGTTTGTATGGAATTGTAGCCAGAAGTTGAAATGTTTTAACCGTCGAACAACAAAAAAAAATCTAACCTAACCATGTTTGGTCTGAAATTGTAAAATTGTGTTTTTCCTGCTATGGTTTTTTCAAATATTACTTCTTGACCATCGCTACAGTTAGTATTAAAATACGCTTAGCACGACTAGATGTGTTTGAACCGTATTAATTTCAGGTTTTCTAGTACGCTTGTATCAGTCCACGTCACCATTTGGATCTAATCGTAGCCACCGGATTAAACGTAAGATTTTGAAACGAGTTTAGCTGTTAAAAGAATCAGTAAAGATTTCAATCCTGATCTGTTCAATGTTACATCCTTGCACAATACAGAGCGCCATCTCTGTTAATAAAACCAAAGTGTTTCTTTACTATCGGTCAGCCGTAATAAAGTCCATTATTAAGTTTCTGAAATCCGTTCATATTCAAATTCAACGATTTTGGGTCTATTAACACATATTTAATGAAGAAATCATGATACCTACATCTTTTTGGTGAAACGTGGCTGTTCTGCATTGCTTAGCTTCTTTTCTCTATCTCGTCAGAATTAATGATTAGAATTCTTCAAAGCCGAGCCTTGAAAAGGTAAAAATCTTGCACCCTTTCGAGTATCCCCATACACTTGTATCGTATTTGAACAATGTAGCTTCAGCGGTAGTCACAGCTAAGTAAATGTAAGCACGTAACTGTCAACAGGTTTAGACACACACACACACTAGTGTGTTCTGGCCTGTTCATTCCTTTAGGTTTGTGTATTAAATTTAGACTTGCTCTCAACCGTTCCCTTTCTAGCCCTTCATGTCACATGACCGGCTGTGTGCTTTTTTCGAACGGTGAGTTTTTAATATTTTTAAACGCTGTCCGCCCGGTCACCGATAACAGCAGTGTGTTGTATACAATGAGCCCAGTCGACCCTCCTGCGGGGTTAGCGCCCTTGTTGAATGCTTTCAGAGCATGTTTGCTCACCGCGCTTGACAGTTTTAAGTGAACCGCCGGCCCCGTCTGTAAGCAACACATCCTGTCGTCCCGTTCATCAGGACACACGTCGACGCATGCATGAAGGTCTCCAAAAGAACTCGTGTAGTGAAGGGTGAAACTCCATTATTATATTCTTATTGCTGTTCTTGTTATGATCGTTATTAACAGTTTCTCATTTTAGTCAAAAAGAAAGCACCAGGTTGTTTTGGAAAGAAAACCTTTTTATTTGTCTTGCTGTTGCGGTCTGATTTCACGATGCATTGAAAAGAAGGCCAAAAGGCTGAGAGAAAGATGGCAGTCATGTTTGTATGGTTGGAAAATGACTTACAGTGCTGAAATAAAATTTATTCTTTTAGTAAAAAAACAAAAAAGACCTGGTGTGTTTATTTCAAATGAGAGAGGTAACGATACACAATACCCACGATGCAATTCATGATACTAGGTTCATGTTTTTAAAAAAAAACAAAATTAAAAACATGACAGATTTCTATTAAATAAATAAAATACTGTATTTGTGATTCACTTTTATTTCTGGAGTAGGTACTAACCATGCAAAACAATTGTAAATGAAACCCAGTTTGGCTGG
>JAYDZF010000018.1:12189093-12202352 GCA_034509105.1 Microcambeva barbata | reverse complement strand
TAAATCCTGAATAAACTAGAAATTAGAATGTTCAAGCTCTGATGTAATCCTTCCACTTGGAGTGATGGATGTTGTAATGGTACCGGAAGTGCAAGCTTAGATGGGCGAAACATGTTCACCACTGACAGCTGTTAAGTGGTACCCACCAGTGGCCCTGCCCTGTGTATAACCAAAGAAGACCGGCAACATCAAGGGAGAATAAGGAAAACTGTGCTCTATAGTGTGGTTACTCGAGGTCTGCTTAGAAGTGAACATGATTTATTGATAAAATGCGATACACCATAAACAAGGTCATTACAGGTTCATGTACATATTCTCTAACTCACAAGGATCACATTATTTGCACCCTACTTTGTCCCCAGGTATAATTTTATACATTTTTTAAATGGTCATTTTTACACATGACACTAGAGCTATAAAACTGCAGTAAAGTACTTGTCTGCATGTTTTTCTTCTTCTTCCAGCAAGTCTGGTTTTTTTTTACTGTTTGACATTGAACTGATGAACCCCTTATCCTAATTAGGGTTGGGGAGGGGTGCTGGAGCCAATCCCGGCTCTTCATCAGGTGCATGGGCCAAGGTAACACCCTGGACTGGGCGCCAGTCCATCGCAGGTAGCGACAGGACAATTCAGTGTCTCCAATGAACTTGGTAGCATGTCTGTGGAAACCCATGTGGACAGGGGTAGAACATGCAAACTTGACACAGAAAGGACCTAGGTCGGCCGACCCAGGGATCAAACCCAGGACCTGGGATGAAGCTTGAGTAACAAGTAACTACCTGTCCTGTCATGAATGTAACCAAGTGTGTAAAACATGACGTTAATATATTTTTAAAAAAAACCCACACACATAAATATTAAGTTGTTTCGAGGTGTTTGTAAGGTTACCAAACATTGGGTGAACGTTAGTCGGTGCTCTAGGTGGAAATGAGGCGACCGGGGGAAGTCTCGTTTGGCAGTGCTACTCTCGCGATAACTGAACTGGCTGACCTAGTAAGATGGCGAAGGCATGTTGAAGTCGCTGGGTCAGGTGAGGGACATCAGCCCGTTTCCTTCCTTTATTATCAATTTTGGTGTTTCGTTAAGTTGTTCTTTTTTATTCGGTTGTTTTGTTTTACGTCCGTAAAAAGGTTTTGTAAAGACAGAATATAAATAACCATATTTAGCGGCTACCCGCCATTTTTCATATTTAGTATTACTCATACAGTTTGACAATGGCAGTTATACAGCTGTTTTATTAGATATAGAGTAATGCAGTATATCTTTAATAGACATATTATGCTGGAGTGGGTGGGTGAAATAGTATAGGATCGGCGGGTAGCACTGTTGCCTCACAGCAAGAAGGTCCAGGGTTCGATCCCCCTTTGGGCCAGTTAGTCTCCTTTCTGTTTTGAGTTTGCATGTTCTCCCTGTGGTTTCCTCCGGGTGCCAAGGTTTCTTTCCACTGTTCAAATACATGCAGTCAGGTTAATTGGAGACACTTAATTGTCCTCTAGGTACGTAGCCACTACGGAGCACAAGGCAGTGCATTGTAATGCTGAGCCCAAGCCCAGATAAATAGGGAGGGTTATGTCAGGAAAGGCGTCTGGTATAAACACTATACCAAATTAATGACTCGGATCACGAAAAAAGAAAGAAAAATCGGGTGCACACTTCTCTAACCCTAAAAATGTCAGAACCCAAAAAGGAGGACTTGGGTAGTCAGGATAGCCTATACAGCACACAAAATTAAAACCATAAAATATGTACATGTGATGTAACCAAGAAGAAATAAACAAATAACAACAAAAAATGTTAGATCATGTTTAGACTCATTGTGCTGCCATAGTGCATAAAGCATGAAAGTTATCTTTTCTGCTCATCAAAATTAAAGGGTGGTGAGTTTTGGTTTGCCGACACCATAAACTGTTCTTAAAACTTTTCTAACTAGCATTTTGGATGACCATTAAATGAGAAATATTTTTGCTACAAAATACAAGTCATTTATTTTTGACATGTTTGTTATCCAGTAACAGGCAAATTAATAATAATGATTATTAGCAGAATAGCGGAGGAGACTGCAGACAGATAAGACAACAAGATGCAAGATAGACGATGGATGAATAGATGGATAGATACTTATTTAATCATTAAGGAAACACATGTAACATTACAAAGTGCAATATGTTTCATGCTATTCATATTTTAAATGTATATATTATATTTGTGTCGTAGTATATGTACATCGCTCGTGTTTTTATGTGTGTGTGCAATTCTTTTTTTATTTTTCACTTAGGTGTAAATAAACATTTTCTGTTTCTCTGCTTCTGTAACAAGTTAATTTCCACCTAGGAGTTGAATAAAATGTCACCTTAAACTTATTTAAATCTATATTGTGCTGGTCAAGTATGCTGTGTAAAATATTAGTCAGGATATTAAGACTATATTTATATTATCTATTTATGTTCAAAACATCCCTTATGTAGACATTATTTTGAAATTAATTGGTCTGGGCAAGTGTTTGTCAAATATAACTAACACTGGTTTATATTTTTCCCTGAGCTTAAAAATGTATAAATGTCATTTAGAACTGCTTTCTCTTTACTGAGTGCTTATTAAATTATCTACAACCTGTTCTACATTAGTAAATCTGCCTCTGCTCACCAGTTGCAGGAGGCTGTGAGTTGAGGTAGTAGTTTGTATAGTTTGGGATCACACCAGATCTAGGAGATAACTATACAGTCTACTGTCTTTCTTACGGCTGCCGATTGACACTGTGCTTCCACCAAGAAAATACACGGGATTCGAAACCACAAACAATAAATTGTAAAGCATGCATTGTGTGCTGAGGTAGTAAGTTGAGCTGTTGGAGGGACTTTATGATTTGCTTTTTGTTGGAGATAACTATATATATATATTACTGCCTTTGATTCCAGAGTTGTAGTACTGTTTTCAATAGCACTACACAGTTAATTGTCAGGTCCACCTTAGGTTTTAATACATCTGCTAACATGGGTGGCACGAAGGCTAAGTGGGTAGCACTGTCGCCTCACAGCAAGAAAGACTTCCATCCCCACATTCCTGTATGGAGTTTGCATGCTCTTTACGTTATCTGTGTGGGTTTACTCCGGGGGCTCCGGTTTCCTCCCACAGTTCAAAAACATGCAAATGAGGTGAATTGGAAGCACAAAATTGTCAATGACTGAAATAAACTTGTGTACTGATGAAACTTGTGTCATGAGTAAATACTGTGTGTCTGTCATGAATGTAACCAAAGTGTAAAACTTGATGTTAAAATCCTAATTAAAAACTTTCAGTGAAAGACTATAAAGTTTACTATGGACTGTGTTTTTATTTATGCTGATTTTGCCTATAATGTAAACAGTGTAAGTTTAAAGTTCAGTGGTCTATTGATCTCAAGCTGTCATATCAGAATGCCACATGGGTCTACCAACCTGGCCTTGAAGGTTGAAGTGCCTTCGTTAGTATTGGAAAAGCTGCAGAGTGCTTAGCTTGGCTCTGCATATGTAATACATCTCTCTGTAAGACTGACATGGTTAGATCCCGCTTTTCTCTTGTCTTTAGTGGTGGATCAACACTACAATGACAGGTACTTAATAATGTGTTGATGAATGCTGTAGTTTTTCAGTATTTCAAACACATCCTGAGCAACACCCCAACATACCTGGCTAATACAGCACATTTAAAGATGCCACATGCCTGGGTGGATTGAAAAGCGAAGGTGGCCCAATCGTGTCTGTAAAGATCGCTCAATTTTTAAGTTTATTGTGCGCTAGCACAATTTACCACAGTACCATACGGGTGTTTTGCGAGAAGATGTGGGATACAAAAAAACCCCAGAATTGAACTGTATAATAAAACTTTCTGTTGTCCCATTTGTGTTGTATTTTTTTCAATTCAATACATTTCCTAAATAAAATGCACTAGCCACTGGTTCGTACTCCGGTTCCCTCCCACAGTCCAAGGACATGCTACCAGGTTGATTGGGGACACCGAATTGTCCTGTCGGTACCTGCAATGGACTGGCACCCGTTGAAGAGATGGGATAGGCTCCAGCACCCCTCCCCGACCCTAAATAGGATAAGGGGTTAATGAAAGTAAACTGAACTAAAAAAAAAAGGAGTAAGGTGCCCTTAGCCATAGCAGACAACATGTAATAATGAGCACCTAATGCAGAGGTGTCCAATCTTATACAGAAAGGACCGGTGTGGGTCCAGGTTTTTACTCCAACCAAGAAAAGGAAACGCCTGATGGTTTGTTGAAAGCCAAAACTGATTAATTAAGCAGGTGGAATCAGGTGCAGTTTCTGCTCGGCTGGAATGAAAACCTGCACCCACACCGACCCTTTCTGGATAAGATTGGACACCCCTGAAATAATAGGTTAAAGCTTAACTGTTCAAAACTGGCAACTTTCTGATTGTAAATCCAGCACATTTACTTTCGAACCACTGTTAATGAGGTGCTAAAAGTAACACCGTTTACGAAAATGAATTAATTCCAACAGTAAGAGCGCTGATCAGAATGCAGTTTGATTGGCTCAGGCGCGTGTCTGTCAAACACATTCGGGCCGATTTCAAAGGGGCGGGGTTTGCTCTCAGGTTTTTGATTGGTCTGAAGTTCTTCTGGTTTGACCTTGTCTGCGCTGACGTTGTTTGAGGCTGCACACATGGCGAACATCAGAAATCTCAAGGTGAGCTAATTATTTAATGAAAATCGCGAAAACCTCATGAACGGCGTGCAGCGAGATCTGCACCACACAGTGATGCATTTTACGTATTTGTACTCGCTCAGTAGCCGAGACACAAGAGTCTGTGTAGCATTAATGCTAAACAATAGCATCAGTCAAACCAGTGGAATTAACTGGAGATCGTGACGTCATGACAGAACCGATTTGTGAATGGGTTGCAGATCCTGATTTGATCGTGTGATCTATAACTAAAACATATGTAACGTTTTTTACGCTAGCGCGTAAAATGCTACACACACTCGAATGGACTTGATAAGGTGTAGATCTGTTGACATGTTCCCTTCGTTGTTTACTTCATCTCGATCAGAAAAGGTGCACACATTAGACAAGCAGCAAACCTAGCACATATCTTCACTGATATTTATCTGTTGGTTGCAGAAGACACTTAAGTCGTCTTTGCAGGTCCGGAATGATTTAGGCTTCATACATAATCACCCTTGAATTTGGGTTCATCATCAAAAGAGTGTTTGGTGATCGTCCAGAGAACTCCACTACTGGAAAAGTTTAGCAGAAGCTCTCTTTGTTAACCAGGTTTTACTTCACGCATATATTGGTAGTATTGTAGTGCTTAACACGGATTTGCCAAAATTACTTTCTTCATCTTTGATGAATGACTGTCATGCAGACGTTTCTGGACCATTGGGCAAGTCTCGTAACCCTATCTGCACATAGTATTGTTGACCCCTGCATCCAAACAATCTGAGATATGCAAAAAAGAAAAGGCATCTAACAGCTTTCATGTAATTTCTCATCTAGTCCTGTCAGTGTGAATTCAAAGATCTGCCAATCAATCGATCAGTGTTTGTATCTACTGTGTGCTCTCCATTGGATATTTACTGTCACATCTTCAATTCCAATTATATATAAAATATGTGTCCTTCAAATGTCCATTTCAAATGGATATATCTAAAAAGTGAACCAGTAAGCTAATTCTCAGAAGCTTGATTAAACTTGTTCTCTGCACATAGGGCATGGTGGGTCTGGTCACAGGAGGTGCTTCAGGTCTGGGGAAAGCAACAGTAGAGCGACTGATCAATCATGGAGCGAGTGCCGTCATTCTTGATTTGCCCAGCTCAGATGGCCACAGTGTTGCCGCAGCTCTTGGAGAGCGTTGTGCATTTGCTCCAGCTGATGTGAGTATGAAGTATTGTGAAACTACCGTAGAGCTGTAGAGGGTCGTCTTTGTATTACTTAACTGTATAGCAATTGTCCTCAGTATGAAGTGAGATTTAATACACTTTTCTAAAAACAAATTCTTGTTCTAGGTGACATCAGAGACTGACGTCCGTTCCGCCGTTGATTTGGCTAAAGAGAAGTTTGGCAAACTGGATTTGGCTGTGAACTGTGCTGGTATTGCAGTAGCTGTAAAGACATACAATTTCAAAAAGGACATCCCTCACAGTTTAGAAGACTTCAGTAGAGTCATCACAGTAAGTTTTCATGTTTTGTGCTAATTCATGTGTCCTACAATACTGCATTTCATCAAAAGCCTGTGAAGTTTCGTTTTTCACCATTACTTTAAATATAGAGCAAAAGTGGACTATGGCATCATCCATAATGTCCACTAGTTTGTCCAGTCACTCTCTGCCCTTATCAGTAACCAGACAAGCCGGTTCAGTGGCAGACATTTAGTTGGAAAATGACAAATAAAGCTTAAGCACTGAAGAAACTTGTTGGTATGGCAAGATTTGATCCAACCATAAACACAGATCTATGCATGAATTCAGAATTGGTAGTATCGTGCAAAATCAAGTAAACATAAAGCTTGACTCATTTTCTTAATAAGCATATTTCTGAAATGGTTGTACATTAATGATGAACCATTTTTATCTCTGTAATTTTCAGGTGAACATCGCAGGTAGCTTTAACGTTATAAGACTGGCCGCAGGCATGATGGGTAAGAATGAACCGGACGCTGATGGGCACAGAGGCTGCATCATTAACACAGCCAGCGTGGCAGCTTTCGACGGGCAGGTAGGTCAAACCCATTCCTGATCTTCACCTACTGAATTGATTTTCACTTTGCTTCATCTGTACTGATGTATTTTATTTCATTTTTTTGTACCGCTATCTATCAGGTGGGTCAGGCTGCATACTCTGCTTCCAAGGGGGGCATTGTGGGAATGACTCTGCCTATCGCCAGAGATCTTGCCCCAATGGGTATCCGTGTTGTCACCATTGCACCAGGTTGGTTCTTGCATCTTGTTAACTATAATTGTGTGTAACCTGATAATCCTGGTATAATAAAAAAATATATATGGCTTCATGCCTATTTGTCCTGGTTAGCAGTCTTGTACTTAGGGTAAAAAAAGATTATTGAGGAGGCTAAAACTTGGCTCTGGAGTCATTACGGCTCTTGGATCATTAGATTTGAGGTAGACATCAATCCTAAATGTTTCAGAGACAAATGTGGTCTCCAAGTCTTAAATGCAGTGAGCACATCAATACATTGACGTGTGAAAGCTTTCAAGTCTATAAAGTGGCAGTTGTTGTGTGAGAATGCCGTATATGTCTGGGTGTCGTCAGCATGTCTGGGGTCTTTAATTTTGATGTCCTGCAGGATTTAGCATGAAAAGTTTGAATAGAAAGGGAGAAAGGATTGATGCTTGAGAAATCTTGCGTCTTATTGGGTATTTATTCTTCTGTTTTATAGCTGCCTATTTTGACTGGAAAAACAAAGGACGTGGTTTTATTCAGTCTTCCAACCTTTCTTAGTTTGTGTGTCAGATGCAGCTCCAGGGTTTTGTTCATTACTGCACTATAGGGGAGTACCTAAAAATGACTATTGCTTTAACCCTAACTTATATAATATAACTTAAAATATTGGTACTATAACCTAACCTAAGATAAAACTGTCCAAAACATTTAAATAATCATTTTAAATAACCATGTCTATTTATCATCATTGTTGTTTTTTGTAGAAGTAGTTTAATCATTGCAATTTTTGAAAATGATTTTGGTCTATAGAGAGTCCATAACTTTTTTTTAAAATGCTGGAGGTGCTAGTTTAACAACTAGGTTATTTACGTGTGGTGCAAAATGTTGCAAAAAGCCGGTTTACAGACCGAAGTCAACAGTGCCAAACAGTAATAATAATACTAATCTTTTTTTTACTTTGGTAAAATCAACATTCTCTCAAGTAAAGTACATCAAGCTGAAATTAATTAAGTAAAGTACTTTAAGTTGAGACTTTTATTGGTTGGTGATCTTTACATTGATGCCAAATATACCTTGCAGATATTCATGAGGCTGCATCCACTTGCTACTTTACTTTTAATTTGAGTGAGCTTACTGGGCACCAATGATTAATGTAATTATTTTATTAATAAAAAAGTTTGTTGGTCTTTTAGCCAATTTCTGATGATTTTTGTTGTCTAGATAAAAAAATAAAAATCGTTTCTGGACAATTGTGTTTGATATGAAATGATAATGCAAATCACAAATTGGTTGGATCAAATGTGTTTATTTGTAGTTGTTTTTATCACACTTGGATGACTGTTGTAAGTAAATGGCTTAATCAGAAATCATCTGCCTATTTTTAATTTATTCTATTTTTTGTCTAATTTCTCCTCAATTTTTGTGCTTCAGGGTTGTTCTCCACACCGCTGCTGGCTGGACTGCCCGAGAAGGTGCAAAATTTTCTGGCACGCCAGGTACCTTTCCCTTCACGTCTGGGTGATCCTGCTGAGTTTGCACACCTCGTGACTTGCATTGCTGAAAACCCAATGATCAATGGAGAGGTGATTCGTTTGGACGGAGCTATCCGGATGCAGCCCTAAGGAGCAGAGGGGAAGAGATTGGCCAACGAGATCTCTGTATAGGCCTTGTGGTAATGTTAAAATGGGTCAATCCAATAAGGCCACATGCACGGTTTAATTTCAGTGTAGCACTTAAATTAAGGTACTGCTGCTTGGGGTTTTTGACATTCAGGAGAACTTTGGGCTGAATGAAATCTACTTGGGTGTAGCATAGTTGAGTGAATAAATGAGATCAGTAGGTTGGGAACAACCTTCATTTAGATCTGAGACTGTCATGATTACTGGACTGTTGATCCATTAAATGAAACTATACACTTTACAAGATTGGAAGATGTGAGAATGATTTTGCAATGGTATGAAACTTCAGAAAACTTTCTTAAGTGAGAATAAATTTCATAGATTGCACAAAGAGGTTTTTGTTTAATATATTTGTTGTACAATGCCTATTCAACAATTAACCGGGTACACCTGGATAAGGTAAATATTAATAATATTAACCGTTTAGCTTAACAGGTTTACCTGTTCAATTTAGAAAGTTGTATTACTAAGGACACTTTTTGAAACGTAAAGAACATAAGCAATATTTTGTAATGTAAATTAAAATGTTCCAGAAATGTTTGAGCTCTCACACAGATATGGATGAATATGCACAACACTCATAGAGCCTAACTTGAATGATGAGGGGAAACGGCTGCACACCATAACAAAAAAGAACTGCTGTGTCCCAAATACAGTTCTATGTACTTGTTACATAGTGTGCAGTAGTTACAAAGTGTTTTAAAATCACATCAAATATTCAGGTAATGGCCATTCTTAGGACGTCTGGCGTCTCCAAATGAAGTATGTTCTTTATAACTGGGATGAGAAAATTGGGATACAACCCACATCCATTATTCTGAATACGTTAGCTAGCTAAATAGTAGCAACTGGGTACCCTGTATTTATTTATTTGTTTTTGCGTTAGAACATTAACATTTATATTTTAATTTTTATTACAACAAAGTAGTAATAATTGCAACCGTACTGGTTGAAAACAAACAATTTTTTTATTTAAAATGCTGTCTCTTAGCGTTTTTAACCGCTAGTGTGGCTGAGGTAAGTTGTCTAAGCGAGTTCACCGACATTCATCATTCAAGGATTTTAAGTAAAATTGGACGGCGTATATGAAGAGTTTATTGATTCATTTAATTAATTATATTTCTTACAGCCGTGAAGCGTTTAGACATACTTAGATATATATATTTAGATATATATATATCGAACCAGCATTAGATTTTTAAATATATGCAGGTAAGCGTATTGACGACTTCTAGCTGTTCGGTGTGTTTGGCACTTAAACTTTCAACAGGCTTCTTAAGTCAATGAATGCACCAGAGGGCAGCACCGAATCACAAGTCTTCTATCACAACATAAAAAAACCCTTTAAAACCCCGCAAACATGATATTTATTCTATTATATTTCAAAATGCATATTGTAGATTTCTTTACAACTCCGTATGTTGAAACTTGGACTTGTTTGGAAACGACTAGCATGCTTTTGAATTACACGTTTAATTTTTGTCTTAGATTCTTAGTCTTATGATTTTGAAACCTTAAGATGGGTCAATTAAACCTGTAACATAACAGGAGACAAAAGAAACAAAGTTACTATTGAACCTAACGAGAGCTAACGAACAAAATTGCACTAAATATTGATTATAAACGTTAATAATGAAGTTAAAGATGAGATAAACAATGATTATTGGGATGTTTTTAGGGTTCACCATCAGTAACTACACATTCCCAGGATACCCCCAGTGGTTGTTGTGTATAATAAAATTAGTGGTATAATAGAAAAAATGGTGAAAAGGCCCAATAAAATGTTAGAACTCATTTAAAAAGAGCTATGCCAAGTTTTGTGTTTAAATTTGATCGGTAAGTGAGTGTAAGTGTTCATGTTATATCAAAGACCAAAAGAGAATTTTGGTCTTAAGTCCTTAATCCTTTAGTCCTAAAGTTGTGGTGTGTAAAAGTGTCTGAATTGCAGACAAGGTAAAATTTATAAATTATCTAAGTGGAATACCCTCCAAGAACTGATTGAAGGGTTAAGTAGTTGAAGGCTAGTGATTGCTGTTGTTTTCCTGTGTACCAGTGGACTTTAATCTGTTCTAGGTGCCAATCAACATCATTAGTCAAAAGGTCAACCACAGGTAGGTAACTACTGTTGAACCCTTGTGCAAAGCCCTTAATCCTCAATATATCAGATTGTATGCTGTCAGAACAAAAATGTGTTTTAGATTAAAGCATCCGCTAAATGGCAGAAATGTAAATTGGTCATTCATGGTGCCAAGTTTTGGGGTGTGTTTCTGCTTTGTTGGGGCTGTTTAGGAATTATTTTGCTAGAACCCTGACTGGAATGACATGATGAAATAAGAGCACTAAACCTTTATTATGTGAACTATATTCTGCTTGGGGTGATGGTATTTCTGAAACTGAGCCTTGGGTTAAGGTTGGAATGCACCCTAGATATGGCACCAATTAATTGCAGGGCATCACAGAGTAATATATTTACACCCACTCCTAAAAGATGCTTCGCTGCCGTGCAGCCATGCTGCCCAAATGATTTTTTTACTGCAGTACATTAGTCATAAAAAACCTGATAAATGGAACTGTATGAGGAAAAAAACAACAGGTGCTGTGCCCTTGGGTCATGTTTTTCCTGTGTTTTTGTTTGTTTGTTTGCCGGCTTGCTTGTTTTCGATTGAATTTCTAGGACAATAGCCCATGGGAAGTGATAAACTTACTTGGCACACACAGGACTGTTAGATTTACAGCTAGACTAGGAAAAAAAATCATTTTGCATGCTTCCATTCGGTACACAGTGTTATTTTGTTTATCAACCTAACCAGATGCTGAAAATTGTAATAGGATTGTGAATTTTGCAAAAGACATAAATGTTCAATATTCCACTAATTGTTAAATTCAGACCAATAGCCTCCGTGTAAAACAATGGTGCAAGTCTAAAGCTTAAAATACCTACAAAAGGACTGATTCAAATGTAGGCTCGGTGGGTAGCACCTCACAGTGTGAAGGTCCTGGTTTTGATCACCAGCTGAGGTTGTCCTGGAATAGGTCCGTGTGGAGTTTGCAGGGTGCAAAAACTCTTAACTGAGAGAAACTGAAAGTACAAAATAGTTTGGTTGAACACCATGCACACCAGAGCTGGGATTTAGAATGCATCATATCAAGTCACAGCTCTTCCATCCAGTTTTACTGATTGGCTGTATAAACAAAGATTAACTTGTTCATAGTTGGATAGGGACTCCTTATAGCGAGCCAAGACTGGTTGATGCCACCTGCATGAGAGTACACTTAATAATTTGACGTAGTTATATGGCCTGGAAGTGTATTATAAACAAAAACATTTTGTACTATATTCACTGTGTAAGACACAAAACCATTTCCCCTATACCATTGCCCATTGCCCACCTTGACAAGAAAAGGTTCTTTATTTCTGGGAGTGTAGGGGTGGCACGGCCACAAGAAGGTCCTAGGTTCGCTTTCTTTGCCTTTGCCATGTGATACATTTGCCTGAAATCAGGTGAAACATTTAGTACTTCATTTTCCCTTTAGTAAATTGGTGAATGTTGAATTTTTCATTACCAATGACTTTGGTGCGCAATTGAAAATAATCACAAAAGCATTTCTGTCTGACTTCTGTATTTAGTACTAAACTAAATTGTTACACCTGCAGTTATTTGGAGGATTTGTAATATGTGTTCAAGTTGGCAAAGAGTCTTACATGTCATACTGCGAACAATACAGTGAAACAATAGAGGAACGGTGCAGTTTACCAGAGACAACAAGAACGAAAGACCGTGGAGGAGTCTTATTATTTATACACAAAGAGAAGATGATGAAGATGATCAATGGTGAAGGAAGTCCTGCAGCCCTACAAATGTAATTGGACGGAGCACTGTTGTTGCAGTAGGTGATGGAGAGAAAGGTGATTGGTGATTTTTGATAAACCAGACTTTTTCATATCATTTATTTGTCATAAGTACATAAACAGATGTACAGCACAATGATTTTCTTTCTTCACAAATCCAAGCTTGTTTGGAGCCTGGGGTCTCAGCGACCCTGGAGCAGAGAGGGTTAGCGGAATGCTCAAAAACCCAGCAGTGGTTACACAGCAGATTCTAGACTTAAACCATTAATCCTCTGGTTCATAGTCCAAAATTCTACCCACCAGACTACCACTGTCTTCTTAAGCGCATTCAAGGTTCATCTAGATGTCAGCATGTTTGCACAGAAATGCTAACGTACCATTCAGCCCTGATCTGAAGTCATGACGGCAAAAGGTCTTAATAAAATCTTGCTGTGTGCCATTCCTAGTGAAGTAGTCTGGTTCCTTTCTGTTTGCAGATTGCATGTCCTTGCCATGTCTCTCACCACTTTCAAAAGACATGCAGTCCGAGTAAGTGGAGATTCTAGAGCACTCTTGGTGTGTGTGTGTGTGTGCTTGTAACCCTGGTAACACGTCCTGGATCCTTCACCAAGAAATGTCTTTGCATTTCTTAGTTTCTTGTGACTGAACAAGAAGCAATTAATATGTTTTAGTAGTGCACACAGTATTTTAATGAGCCGCTACCAGACAGTTGAGATGATCACAAAACTGTAGCAACTAGCTGTTTTTAGTTTTCCTAAAACCATCTTACATTTTAAGTTTAACACTTTTCAATCAAGACCAGATAAGAACCAGACAAGATTTTTTT
>JAYDZF010000018.1:12086200-12100431 GCA_034509105.1 Microcambeva barbata | reverse complement strand
TAATGAGGTGAAACATACTAAAGTATGATGTCATTTTAAACAGGAAATATCTCGTGTTTCTACTGAATGCAATCAAATAAAAGTCATCACTTTTTTCAAATTTAGGGTTGAACCTTAATGTGCACTGGATTGCAGATTTGTGGCAATTATTACAATAATTACAGTAAAACAGGCACCTGTCACTCTAGGTAGAGTGCACTAAAGGGTTAAGCTTTCAGTGCATCTACAAATGACTCATTTTTTCATCCACTCACTATTTCCTTATCGTCCTTTTTTAATAGGAAACAAGTCCAGAGAGTCGTATTTAAGGGTAAAAGCCTTAAACGGACCACTTATCGTGATAAGCCTACAAAAAATTGACGCTTCAAACTGGAAAAGCAGAAAATAAACGTGCAAGATATCGGAGTTGCAGAGGCAATTTTCTTCCACCAGGCCAAAAGAAAACATGAATTCTTCAAGATACGGATGTAACAAACTGTGTCTGAATCTACTCATGCGTTCATTTTATGTCTTTCCACTGCTGTATACTGTTTAGTGTTGCTGTGGTTCTGCTTCCCTCAGAACTACTGGACACATATAATAACACACCCCACACATTGTACAGCCTGAGCAATCTTGTGCCCCCAGACATAGGCTGTGTTCAAAATTGCATACTTCCATATTAGATAGTACGCGGAAGCAGTTCGATGGCATTCAAAGCAGAAGAAGAAAAATGGCAACCTACCAGGATGTTATTGAGTCACTGCACTGTCGCTCTGATTTCCTAAATGTGTCTGAATGTGTAGAAACACAAACAGATTTAATGTCACACACAAAATGTGCAAGTTGATGTACTAACCGGGGTATTAGATCATTTCATCGAATCTTTTATTGACGAAAATAAGTCTGGCGTGCCAGTTTGGTGGTTTGCTTCGACATGAATGTAGTTTGAGGCATTTACAATTGCAAAACACATTGCATAATGGATTCATGCAGAACCCATAATACGATTCACTCCAGGCAAGACTCGTTCATGGGAACAATCGTTGGAGTAAATGAATCAAACCGCCTAGAACCCTGGATCTCAGCAGCACAATTTACTGCTGCGCCACACCAGCACCCGGGTTTGCATATTTGCATCATGAAAAGATATACAGGAAGACATGTCAATGTTTATACAGTGTTCTAATACTTATGACCTACGTGAGCTTTTAGACAGATTACTATGACAACTGCCTTCATTCGACGGCAGCCCAAAGTTAATGAAGGAGATGTTGGTACATGATATTGTTATGGTTACACATCCATGAAGAAGACACTCTCAACTGATTTGGTTATGAATCCATCCCTGCAGATCAAGTACACCCAAATATGCTGATTGTCTTCCCAGCTGTGGATGGGACAACATGACACAGCCAGTACTTTCAAATACTACCCTGGCCTCCTAATTCTCCATACTGGAACATGAATGTGTAATGGGCTCTGTTCTGGTTTGCAAACATGATTTTGAACCAGTTTATTTAGTGCATTTAGACTATTATTTAATTTAATTGTTATTGCAGGGAAAAACGGATCATGTCATGGAACAATTTAAATACGTTTAAAAGCATGTTTGAAAATGTTTGAAACGATCATGTTTAACAACAGCATAAATGCTTGCAGGTAATCTACAAGCTTCATGTTTGGCTCCCAAAATGGTTTCTGGTTCATTTAAAAAAAAGTTTGAAGAAACCCAAACAAAATTGGTTCGAGAACCAAAGTTATTTTGGTGAACTATATGGAATGCACTGCAGTCAGCATGGCTTTGGATCCCTTAGACAACCTACCAGGATCTTACTGACTAAGCCGGAACAGAACTGGTTAAGAACCCCGGGTTCTTTAGGTGGAAAAGCACTACGTAGGATCACCTCGATGGATGTTCTCGCTCTATGAATCCTGGTCCACATGCTCTTCAGCATCCGTGGGATGCACTGCAGTCAGTATGGCTCCAGATACCCGTGACAGCCTACCAAGACCTTACTGAGTCACTCACAGCCTATCTAGCAGCTGACAGTCCTGCACTCAGTGGTAATTCTGGATTTCTACATAATGTTCATGTGTTGGATCACTAGCTGTTCGAAACTGCTGGGTAGAAAAAACAGAATTCATTAAAGACAAGGTTGTGTTATGATCTCGGCTTACTCAGTGACAGAGACTATTTTGTTACTTTTACGTCAATGTCAATTTATTAGATACCATGAAAGTAACTATGGAGGCTGAAATTAACCGATGCGGGTTTCCACAGCAACACACACAGCGGTTGCTATTTGTATTTGCCGTCCTTGTCATTAAACTTCATTTCACTAGAACAATGTCATTGACAAGGTCAATCCTGCCTGATTTCTATCTAAATAATCATCACTAGTAAATTCTACAGTTGAATAAAATAAACATTTCATTACCATTAGAATTTATTTAATAGAACATCTTTCAGATATTTTTAGTAACATTAGCATCCGCACCTTTGGTGATCACCAGCGCTACGATGGATTGGCATTCCAGCCTGGCGCCTGACGTCTCCCAGTGGAACGTGACCCGATGTGACCCCGACCAGGATAAATCGGTTGACGGAAATGAAATAAAATGAAAAATTTGCATCTGTTCTCTTAGGAAATCACCTGGACGGGTTAATTTATCGGGTCACCCATGCAAATAAGTCCTCTCCATTTTAATATCCCAGGAAATCAGGGTCGAATACCAAACGCTAGTATTGCACTCACAAGCTTAATATGTCGAATTTCGGGCTTGGGAGTCCCACAAGAACAATACTGACTAACAAATGAATTTATTTGGACTCTAAACCAGGACTGGAAAAGACATGTTACACGGTCCAACTCCAATTGCATGTAAAGTCGTCTGAGATAATGGCAATTAAGCCGAGCGGCGGAATAACAGTGCTCGAATTAAGACACATTAATTCATTTTTTTCTTGCCCCAGGCAATATGAGCACTAATCTTTGTAATGAGAGTTAAATTGGCCCAGTGCGATCCGTGCCTCATTGTGCATGCTCCGACAGAGCGCAAGAAACTAAAACACTAGCGGAATCAAACCGACAGTTGCTAAGACTTTCTCAGGCGTGAATTTTAACACCGTTGCCAAGGAATGGTAAATGATGGAGGCTAACATATGTTCGAGGGGTTACACCTTTTAACGGGAGAACCTAGTGAGCTTCCTTGCTCTGACCTATGTTTAGAGGATAAATGTATCTTTTGTATTTATTATAGGACTTTTTGGATTTATTGTACTGTTTGTATCTGCACTGTCACTTTTTTTGCACTTTGTTATATGTTGCACCGTGGTCCTGGAGGAACGTTGTTTCATTTCTATATGTACCTGTATGTATCTGAAATGACAATAAAGACTCTCTGACTCTGACCTGCCTCAGCAGAGAGGATTTTAATGAAACATCGACTTATAAGTCAGGTTATTAAGGGTCATTACCACGGATCATGAACGGCGTTATTGATTTGGCGTAGTTTTACTCTTCCTGATGTGACCATTTTATCATTCTGGGCTTTTTACCGGCACTAAAATCCACTGGCTTCTACATCCTAGTAGCTTGAATGGTGGCCGACCAAGTCTCTCTGTGCTGATGTGATGGTAGGTGTAATTACATCACTTTGCTTACTAAGCTATCATAGTTCGCCTGAATCGTAAAGGAGTAGTAACCTAGTGGGTGGAACATTGGCCTATCAAGTGAAAGGCTAAGAGTTCTAATCCAAGTCTTAACATGCAGCCAGTGGCTAACCCTGTGCTCAGACCCCAGTTTACAAACAAGCTAAGATGCAAAATATGAATTGTATCTTACACTACATGCACACACACACACATATATTGCGCATGTAGTGTAAGATACAATTCATAAAATAATTTTACTCACCCTATAGATGAGTAATCGGCCTGTATTACAGCTGGCGATTTGAAGCCTGTGCCAACTAAGCACAAAAAATCTCATTTTTAATGTAGTTACATTTCCTGTTTATAAAGCATAGAATTATCTACTTAATGTATATGGGAGGTTGGATGTCCTCTGAAGGGGTTATGCTTACAGCTATGAAGTTATAGAAGGCCATAAAAAGTCTCATCATCCTTCAACTGATTCAGCATCATTGTGGTTAGAAATCTTCTGGGAGAGATAACAGAATTAATCACCATTACTTAGACTGTATTATATAAAACACTATTTCAAGGCTTTAATCAGGTCCAAAGGGGAGGGCAGTATCATAAATTAGCAAAATAACAAAGAATCTTGCACAGTCGATGGTTTGATTCATAATTAATTTGTAGTTTTTTCAGCAGCAGCAATGCTTAGTTAATGAAGTTGAAGGAATTGTCTGGGCATTGATTCGGAAACTGCATTCTTTAGCTTTTTATCTCTGATATGAAACATTGTCAAACATCTAACAGCAACAAAACGTAGCTGTGCAGGGTTGTACTTTTTATAGTGATGCACTTTATGTGTCTTATTCATGCACTTTCCCCCATTTTCGCCCAATTTAGCATACCAAATGGTCTTCCCTTGCTGGGGATCCCTGATTACAGTGAAGATTGGTGTATTGCTTCTCACGCCTCCTCTGACCTGCTTGCAGCTCTTAGTGGAACCTTTCTTCACCCATCCACTTTGAACAGATGCTTCTTTATCTCCTAGTTAGCACCTAGCTGACTGGTAGCAATACCGATTTCTGAACAGAGGACGTAATGAGAGAACTTAGTCTAGTCCTGTGACACTGATGCTAATTCATGGCATATTTTCAAGGATGATGGATGAACAGCTAGCCTGCTAGGTGCGCTGCTCAGATTCACAAAATCTGGCCCAATAGCTGACCGGGTGACCAGAGAGAAACTGTACTACTGCTAGATGTTCATTGGGTTTCAGATCATTTGATTGTCAAACTGAATTATACTGGGTGCATGTACTTCAGTTTACCAGTGCTATACCAGAGATAATTGAGCTAGCCCTTTTGGTCGGCTCTCATATCTCAATTACGCATGTATGTGGGCTGAAGCCCTTACTGAGTAATTGTGTTTGTTTGAAACACTTCTCCCAAACGGTAAGTGGGAAATTGTTCGGCTTGTTGAGCATATGATGAAGCCACTCCACCACCCTCCTGACGACCTTGGCCGAGTAGTGAAGCGTTGGTAACAACTGAGGACCAGTGGGGGAGAGGAACCATCCAGCATAGTTTTCCACCTTAGTCTAACCCTAAGCTGGTGAGTCAACTGATTTAAACTAGATTTGCCACACAGAGATTTCTGTGTGGAGAATATCTAAGCCTTCAACCCACAGTGTCTGCTACTGTCTGTACATTTGGGAGTACTTAGTGGTATTTGTGTGGGATTCATTTGATTCTGTAATGTTTCAAATGGTCAGAAAAGTCAATAAATATGCGAAACTTTTACACAATGCTTGCATCTTGAAGTCTGATTTATACTCCCTTTGCGTACTGAAATGTGTAATGTAGGTGTGTGTGTGTGTGTTTAAGCGATATAATCGTCACTGCCAACATACTTCCTTTGGTTAGCTCTGTTTGTCCAGCAAAACATCCAGCAGAGGGCAGTTCAGAGTAAAAATCAAACGTGGCAATGGTGGAAAGAGTTGTAGTTCTGTTTTTAATTAAAAAATCAATGAGAAAAGATGCTTTCTAGATATTGGTGGTCTGTGAAGCCATTAAATACTGAGCAACCCTCGGATTAAACCAAACGCAACAACCTCTCTTCAAAACGTTCTGCCATTTCTTCTTCGTCATGTCCATATGGAAGTGGTCGCATCTTGCATTGCCCCCCACCGTCTCCAGTGGTATTGATCGGTCCCGGCTTCATCCGTAAGCTTTCAGAAACCATGCAAATTACATACGTAATGAACGCTGAGTACAGACAGGCTCTGTTAGTATACATATTTGACGTTGAGCATAAATGGGCTTTAAGGTGCACCTACAATTTGCTATTGATGTTATAAATACTTATGCTGTTGAACAGTATGCGACACACTAATCATCAAAAGAATGATCTCTGTAGATGGTCCATCCCATACAGCCCATTCTGTACCTTGACGCACTTAAATTAAATCCACCAGACCTGTACACAAACATATGTGCATACGCCTGTGATTTGGTGATGGTAGTGTTATGATCTAGGGAATGTAATCGTTGCATTCTCAGGGTGTTACAGGATGGACTGGTGGACCCAAGAGCAGAGCTCGGGGTTTATTAAGTGGCTGGAAGTGTCAGTGCTTTGACCAGGAAAAATACTGATAAATATGTGGTTTCTTTGCTTTATCTTCTTCCTTCTTTGCTTTCTTATATTCTTTTCCTTTTTAAATTACTCAATATATCTGTGTATATATATATTTCTACTTCTTCCTTTTTCTCTTCGATACATATACCCACCGTTGCAAATACCATACCATCTGCATTTCTACGAAGATGCAGCACTGAATGAAGGCTTGAGTGGCTTTTTTATGCAGAGCCCAGCAGGTGTGTCTAATTAGCCTGATTAGGCTTAATTAGTGCCTGGGCTTCTGGGAAACTGAGTTTCTGTGCCTCCCAGTCCCCCTGCTGGTGACTGGCTGTGTGTGCTGATCTCTTACACAGGGCTTACTCATTCATTTGGAAGGTCTGAATCGATCCTTGCAGATCATGGATACCAGTATACGGGGATCTTCTCACAAGACACAAATGCCTGACATTGCTTGGAAGATGAAGACTTCCAAGTACTACCCGAGCCCCAGAATCCTCCCCTATTAACTCAGCTGAGCATCTGTGGGACCACCATGATCATACTTTTCACTCTATAGATCTCCCCTCACACACCCACCAGTAGCACCCCAGTCAGCATGGCTCCAGATAAATGCGGGCACCTTCCAGGTCTACTACAGCTGAAATCTGAACCCTCCGTTGGTCAGAACAGAATTTGATTGTGTGAAATGCCGAAGCAGCATGTTCCACTGTGATGAAAACATTTTAATTGATAGCTGGCATCTAAGAATAATCAAATAATCGGATATTATTTGGTTAAAACATGTTGTCCAACAATACCAACACATATCCATATCAAAAAGCTTCCAAATGAAGGATTATTGGAAAAAGAAGGCATTGGAGTGGCAAGTTGAGACAATAGGCTGAACAGCAACCTAATAAGTCAAACATACAAGTTGTAATTAGAAAACTTTCTATAAGTGCTATTTCCTGTATCCTGGGTCAGTTTTTTTTTTGGTTTCTGTGTTTCTATTATTTTATTTATTTATTTATATTCAACACAAATGGTTTGGGGCATCAGGGAGACTCAGCTATTAGACTGGGTGTCGCATAGCAACATGGGTCCTGAGGCAACAGAGGTCTGTGAGGCGGTTCAGGACATGGAAGACAAATGGACCAGTTGCTTTTATTGAAAATTCAAAACTCTTGCAAAAAGTGCATGTTTGTAAGCAGTCGATCCAAGTGACTTCTAGTCCTAGTAAATTCACAAACCCAGATAAATAGTAACTAAAGCATGTAAAATCTTAATAAATATATTAAAATACATTTTCTTTTAGTTGATATTAAGTTTTGAAAGGTATCAACTTGAGATAAGCAGACATCCTGGATTATACACTTCAACTGACATTCTAGATGGCATTCCAGGCTTCTTTAAAAGAGTGCTGGAATGAGAAAAGGATTTTTTGAGTCCTTCCCTTTTCTTTCTTTGCTCCCAATTGTATTTGACCTGCTCATATGTGAAAAGTTGTGCTTCGGTGGCATGAACACTGGGTCACTGATGCATCTCAGTACCCAGAGCCTGCACATTATTTCCTCAGCCGGCAGGTTTCTTAAGGCCCTTCAGCACAAGCTGAATATGATTTCATGCCCCAGATCAGTTCCAGAGAGTAAAGCTCGTGCTTCAACCCCCCTCTGAATGTGACAGGCCACTGACGGGCTTTGAGAGAGTGCGCAACGACGGGGTCAAATATTCTCTGGCTTTGTATATCTGCTCTCTGGTTTATTTCTCTTTCTCTCTAAGTCTACCTCATCTCTGCCCCACACGGCACTCCTCTAGTCAGTCCGCTTGCTTCATGCTCTTGCATGGGCTCCGCATTCAACTAGAATCAACACAGACTCACTTTGCATTCTCACTTAATCTGCATTTTTCCGGTTTTGTTTTAAACAGGCCACAGACCGGTTTTCCACATCATGCTCAGGTGGCAGCGCTCTGAGGCATGCAAGGTGTTTCATAAACCTACCGCCTTAGTCTGTCATCTCTTAGATTTCCAGCTGACATTTGCTTCACCCATGTGTAAACCTCTGCGCATTGTGAAAACGATAGCTGAATTCATTTACAAGAGGTGTTTCAGAATCAAAATCTCTTTGGCTGTAGAGACGCTGGCATAAAGACGAAGCGCCAGGAATTTTGTGGGGATTATAGATCTACATAAAATGAGTCGGAGCAGACTAATTATTATGTATTGGATGTTCAGCTAGATTTCACAACATTGGTTCAAGACTTCTTCCAGTAAATGTGAGGACATGTGAGGCTTTCTTAGCTGGTGAATCGGCTACTTTTAATTTGTTCCCAGGAGTAAGAGGGTAAACACACAACAGAACTTTCTTTACCCTTTGTACACTTCCAGCTCTTATTGGTTGAACGCCAGTGATGAGTATGGTACATTGTGCCGGTGATCACATACTATAATCCTACGTTGAATGATGGGCTGATCTAGATGAAATGATGCTTCGCCACACCATTTTTCAAGGTGAGAGGGAGATTCATCATCATTACTTACATAATTGTGAAAGACACTCTCAACCCATTTGGGTTTGACTCAATTCTTGCTGATCATGTACACGACTACATGTTGATCATCTTCCCTGGGGCGGATGGGATCAATGTGACATCTCACATGGCTAGAAATGTCCCACATTGGTTGGAATAGCTTGAATAAGTACTTCCCTGTTTACTTAATTCCCCAGACTTGAACCCATCTGAGTACATGTGTGACCACTAATGCTGGTCATGATAATGTAATGCACTGTATCAATCTATGCTTTGGTGCTTTTACTTTCATCTTTGATTAAGACATGTATGCATATTCTTTCACCATAGGTTTGATACTAGCCAGAACAAGCATGTGCGTGGTCTCTTTCTCTCTGACTACAAAGGTGTGAGATGAAATCATATTGTGCCAGACATGGTAACAAAATGTACACCCCAGGTGTTTCATTTATAAACACAAAGCTTTGCAGAGTGTAATAAACAAGGTGATTTTATTATTATCTGTGTGAAGCTTCATAAGCACAGAGAGGGAAAACACACAAACCTACAGGGTTGGCGTTTCAGAGTTACCCGGGAAATTCAAAAATTTCTTAAGATTTACGTTTTAAAGGCCTGAAATTGGTGGTGCTTGATCCAGTTACTTCACTACTGCCCTACCTTTAGCAATCTCATAAGGACTTACAGGGTGACCCGTGCAAGGCTGGGCCAACAATAACAACAACTAAGGACCTAATGGCCGGTCTCCATGTCAGACACCTTTCTCCTGGGTGACGAATCGCTAATTAGAATAATCAGGGAAAATTATGTTATACTGTCCTGGCAACCGGCAGCATCCAGACTGTGGCATTACTTAGAGTTAATGTCACAATTACATAATCACAGACAGAATAAAAGCTTTGCAGCTGTGCCACCCGAGAATATGGGCAATACTCCAATTTTGTATGCCTTAATGTTTTTAATATACGGCATGATATTTTTCCATGTCATCCACTTTTATTACCTGTTATCAGATTTGTTGTAGTTTTTTGTCTGTGACAGCTCACCTTAACAGAATCTATCTCTAAAGAACAGCTGAGACTTGGCAGGCATTTCCCTCCAGATTATTAGTAATAGCCATCATGCCGTGTCTGGAAGTTTTCTTTTAGCAGATCGCCGTCAGCTTGTCTTCAGTCGTAGCGTAATGAACAGAGAAGTGCCTAGATGGATGGAGACACTGCAGTCGTAGCCTCAGTGTTCCTCCTCCTCTCCAGTGGTAATAAGTTTGATTGTGGGGGAAACATCAGTCTCGTTTTGTGCTCCCTCTACCCTATCGTAGACAAATCCGTCGCGAGGGCCGCGAGAGAGCGGTAATTCATCAGTGCAGCGATTTTGCTTTTTCCCCCTGGAGAGGAGAAGCCGCCGCCCGGTGGACTAGGATCAGGATAACGAATGACGGACCGTCGTGGGATAGCACTTTCATTCCACTTCTGGTTCTGCATGTGTGTACGTGTGTAAGATTAGTCTGCTGTCTCATTAGCTGGTGTTGACAGAGCTGTTGACAGCGCTGTCAGACTCCACCTCGGCTCACAGAGGGATTGAGCTCTCAGTCAGATCACGGTCACCTTGGCAAAGACTTCGATGCTTTAGTGATGCTTTGCTCCACTTGACTTGCAGACTCTAGATCTGCTTATTATCTCCGTCAAGGAAGAGAGTAAACTATCGTGGACAAGCATTTGACCAGAACTTTTCCCTTCTCTCTTTGTTTGGATTTTGTTTTGTTTTCTAACACTGGTGTTGCCAGATTTCCACAACTAAACGAACTGAGCCTGTTTGATTAGTGATGCCTGATTAGATTCAAACCCACGTGTGGTGATGATTAAAGCTGCAGGATAATGACAAAAATGATCTATTTTGAAATAATGATTGTTTATTGTAATTATTCTGCCTAATTTGAGTAGAAAAATGTTTCTTTCAGCTTTATTTGTTTTAAATCAACTGAGAACAGCCCCTTCTTTCTACAGTTTTTACAGGTGACTGTGTGTGTGTTATAAAGAAATATAATGTTCAAGTCAAATCTTAGTAGGACTGCTTCTTGGTTGTATTAACACAGTCGATAATGAATAACCAATGTCAACAACTTGATGTTGATTATTCTCAAGAGCATTGTGCCATGTGGGGCCCTGTTTTGCCAAGATCGTGAAATATGCCCAGTGTGGACATTGGTAGCTTAATACAAGGAGTTTTGAATTATCCATTGAAGGGTTACAGAGAGTTTAATGCAGCCACTTAAAACCACCATCCCTTTTCCAGATGTTCTGTACAATGTCTAACCTGCACTGGGGCCTTGGCTAACCAACTCCCACCTTGTCAACATAACCTATTATTACAACATAATTATTTCTGTATGAAGACATCCACCTGGGTAATAGGTTGAGATTTAAACCCTCTATTCAAGCACTAGGGGGCTAGCTCAATTTCACACTGAACCACTTGAATGCTTGAAAGTAATACTTTACTTTACTTTTTAAGTTGTATACTAATATCTAAAGTAATATTTAGATTTTTAGCATTTAGCAGACACTTATCCAAAGTGACTATGAAAGTGTATTTGGGTAAGCAATTGAGGGCTAAGGCCCTTGCACATGAGCTCAGCAGTGGCCACATGGCAGTGGTGGGGCTTGAACCAGTGACCATCCAGTGGCTACAACTGTCTTATAATAATATAATTAACCCTCTCTTTCTCTCTCTTTCTTTCTCTAAGCAGCTTCCTTATTAGAGAGATTTTAATCACACTACTTAGAGAGATTTGAATCACACTAGCTAGCTTTTAAAGCAGATTATTTGGACATACAAATAATATATAATGCAATATTTAGATATATATTATAACACGCCGTAACACATTTCGCTTACTAAGCTAGCACAGTTAACCTCAGGCCATTTAAATCAGTGGGCTGTGATAACCTGCGAGCATGAGAGCTCTGTATAAACTGAAAATAGTCATAGCTTGTATCAGACTTTACTCACTCACGTTCTTAACCGTATATCCAATCAGGGTCGTGGTGAGCGCTGGAGCTTATCCTAGCTTTTCTATTGGCACAAGGAACACATAAACTCCCTGACCAAGGTTTCAGTCTATCACAGGGACAACGTACACACCATACTACCTATAGGGTAATTCAGTGTCTCAGATGAACTCATGCATACCATGCAAATTGTGCATAGAAAAGACCTGGAGCGGCACACCTGGGGATCGAACCCAGGACTTCCATTGCCCCACTTTCTCAACTTTATTTCTGTCTTTCGCCCAGTGGTCTCCTGGAAACCAAACCCACTGCAAGCCTCATCCAGAAAAAGAATGAAATGATAATAAAAACATTCCAGGTTAGATCAAGCTACATATTGTAACTCTAGATTAAATCCATATTGGCCAGTTGTAGACTGTAACCTAAAATTGTGTGTCAGGAGGAAAGACGCCCACTTACCTACTTTCTATCATTAGCTAGGCTAGTTTTTTTTTGCCACTTAGATGATGGATAAGGAAAGTGTTTTCCTCACCTGGAATGAAGCGACTCAAATTTAATGAGTTGCTAGGCTCATTGTGGTCAGGTGTGGCATGTGTTTTGAAGAGTCTCGGAGGACTTCCATCTCCTCCACAGGCTCCTGCTTGGAGACAGAACGATGCTGTTTTACTGGCCTTTGATTTTCTTTTTTTATTCATTTGGGAATTCTTTTCACTCCTCTTTACCAAGCCACCCTCCTCTAGCGCCTCTTTATCCTTGTCTTTCTTCCTTACACCTCACATCCGTTTATAAATTTGAGGCATTTTGTGAATTTTATACTTCACGGCTGTTGTTTGTCTGTGTTCTGCTGGCCTGATGGAGGGGACTTGAGGTGCTGGTGTCAGTAAGCGGTATTCAGTTAGGCAGCACGCACATCGCTGCTACCTAATTAGGCAGCCTGGGCACTGTAAGTTATAGTGACGGGCTTGCAATACGTTGGCTGTTTTTCACCCTCTTTAGCGTGGCTATTAGGGAAAATTGGGCCTTTATTGGTCCCTGATGGGCTGCTTGGATATCCATAAAGCTGAATGAGTGGCTTAGTTTATGTCCTACACTCAAGAGGGCTCTCAAGATGATGTCCTTGGGCCTGAATTTTGACATATGCAAGACCAATGAAATAATAAAGTCATTCATCTTGAAACTTTTTTCAAATATTTTCTTGATATTCTTCTCCCATTGAATGTTTTTCTATGTTTTATCTCCCAGTGGGGTCGTGTCCGGTTTCTGATTATAATTATACTTCTCCCAACCTCCCATCCTATCAGGAAGTGCCCTCTCTGACAAGTGTTCAATCTGAGGCTGTGCTTTTTTACATTTGTTTGGTTTTCATCAACACACACCATCACAGATGGAGAGACATGCTAGGCTCCAAACCACCCCCAGACATTGCATATTACAGTGACAGCAGAAAGAGACACCTAGTGAACTTCCTACCTCAAACTAGGCCAGGTGTGTTTGTGTGGATGCCCAGCCAGGTCGATGACTCTTCTGAGATATGAAATCTCAAAGTCTCCCCAGCGGCTGTTTTTGAGACACGCGTTTATTGATTTATTTATTATATTTAGTAATCTGTCAAGGCTGATCACTCCACTGCATCCAGAGCTTATTCTCTAAATACATGATGAGGGGGAAACAGTAAACCAGTCAAACTCATGCCAGTTGAAGACCGTTTACATTCACTAACACTGTAATAATGTAATAATGAAGTAGCCATTCACATACAGGCAAAGCGGAGCATCTGATTCAAACCAATGCATAAATTAGCCAGAGGCCAGGATGGAAACTGGGTCACTAGAGCTGGTGTCTTGTTACATACATCAAAGTAGTAGTACAGACTATAATATAATAACTGTGAACCCACGCTAATCTGTGGTTTAGTTAATCTCTAATAATAATTCCTGGAAACCCCCACAATTTCATGGAACACTTAAATCCTTAACATATTTTATGGATTTATCATGGCAGCATATATATTATAATGCTAAATTATCAAGAAGAATATATTTTACTAGGACTGGGAGTGACTCAATTAGATTCTCATGCATATCTGGAGCCATGCTGACTGCATTGCATCTCATAGCTGCCAGAGGAAGGATTCATGGAGCGAACCCGACCATCTACGTGGTCCTGCAAATGCTCACACTGTCTGACGAATTAGGGAGGCAGGGTAGTACTTAAAAGTCTTGGTCAAGATCTTCCAAACAATAACAGACATACACTATTGGTCAAAAGTTTTGGAACACCTCAATTTTTTCCTTTTTTTTCAGTTTTTAATTGCAATTAAAGTTCAATTACAGTGGAAAGCTTGAAATGATACAAAGGTTGGTGCTGAACTGGCAGGGGTAAAAAAAAAAGGTAAGTTTACCCCAAACTGAAAAATATTGTACATTTCTGAAATAAACAAAAAGGCATCTTTCATGGAACAT
>JAYDZF010000018.1:12004687-12015337 GCA_034509105.1 Microcambeva barbata | reverse complement strand
TGATAATTCAGTGGTGTCCAACCACCTGGCTGCAGACCAAAGGACCTTTGGATCATTTATTTATCTTCTCCTTCCCCACTGGTCTGTTGTGCAAAAAAAGAGTTCACTGTTATAAATAATTGAATATGTAAACAGATTTAATTAGACATGCTTGTATTCTTTGCTATAAACAGGAAATGAGGGCTGCATTTGAGGCAGAGGCCAAAGAGTCTAACAAAGCCCGACTCCTAATGTCCGCTGCTGTTTCATCAGGCAAGGGTACCATTGACACGGCCTACCAGATTCCTCAGCTCGGACAGTAAGTCCCATCATGTCTCTTTGTCTTATTACCCTGAAAAATATTCAAAAAAACAAATAAATTAACGAATTGTGAATATGTAACATTAGCATTGATGTGTTAGAAGGTAATCCATCATTTTAAACCTTTTTTATCTTCCAGATCACTGGATATGATTAATGTGATGTCTTATGACATGCATGGATCTTGGGACCCATTCACAGGGGAGTGCAGCCCCCTGTACAAGGATTCTTTTGACAATGGTGATTACATCTACTTCAATCTGGTGAGTTAAATGAGGTATCATTTTATTTTCCATTAGCCTTTTCATAATCTCAGTGATCTTCGGATGATCTTCAGGATTACGCCATGAACTACTGGAGAAACAACGGTGCTCCTGCTGAGAAACTGCTGGTTGGGTTCCCCACATATGGAAACACATTCACTCTCACAAACCCTGCAAACCATGGAATTGGAGCACCAGTCTCAGGGGCTGGAAAACCTGGAAAATACTCTCAGGAGGCTGGGGAACTGGCTTACTTTGAGGTACCCTAATCTGCTAGAGTTCTATTGAGGTTTTATGCATCATTCCTTTTATTCATGTCATATATAAAACGGTTTAAGCACAATACGTACTTGACATTGGTTGAATATTGCCTTGGTAGATTTGTACCTTCCTCCAAGGTGGTGCGACAGAGGTGTGGAACTCTCAACAAGATGTCCCCTACGCTTATCAGGGCAATCAGTGGGTTGGCTATGACAATATAAACAGCTTTCAAACCAAGGTATGATATTCAAATCCTGAATTGTAAGCAGATATGTGACTTGTGATGCTTTAAGAAACAAAATACAAGTTTACACATCTCTGCAGGTCCAGTGGCTCATGAAGAACAACTTTGGCGGTGCAATGGTGTGGACCCTTGATATGGATGACTATTTGGGCACTTTCTGTAACCAGGGAAAATATCCTCTAATCAATGTGCTTCATAAGGCTTTTGATCTTGACCAACAATGTAAGAAAAACATCAAACATAAAGCATACACCCTGTCTTCTTCTTATATGCTCAAAAACATGATGTTTTGGATTTTTTCAGCATGCAAGCCCCCTGCAACCCCACTGCCCCAAATACCAGGAGTGAGCACCCCTGGTGCCAGTGGTGGAAGCTCCGGTGGGGGCAGTTCTAGTGGAGAAAGCTCAGGTGGCAGTAGCTCAAGTGGAGGAAGCTCCAGTGGTACAAGTGGCATGAACAGCTCCTTCTGCATTGGCAAAGCCAATGGACTGTACCCATTTGCTGCCAAAAGCAACAAGTTCTACGAATGCAATGCAGGCATAACCTATTTCCAGGAATGTGCAACAAGTCTAGTGTTTGACGCAACATGCTCATGCTGCAACTGGAGTTAAAAATACTTTCATAATGCATAACACAAACTGTGTGCTGATTTAGTGTAAATGTTGACAGAAGAGACTTTAAAACCATGCCCTAATGTCTGCTGTAAAGTCATATTACTACAAACCACCAGTTTAAATTTTACTGTGTTTATGATACAACATGGTATGTGATTTTGTGCTCAAGTCTGTCTGATAAAATGAAATAAAGCTTATAAAATTGTTGATTATGGTGACGGTTGCATTGATTTAGGATAAGGGGCTAACAATGAACTGAACTGATGAGCATTTCAATTATATTGCAAAAAATACTTAAAGAATAGTTTCCATGTTTAGCAGCAATCAATGCCATAAACCACATTATATTTTAATATTGGTTTTACTGTTGCATTTCAGGAATTTTAACCCACTCTTTTTTGCTTAATTGCGCTAGACTGGATAAACAAACGTGACTGGATAAACCTAGAATGGCCTTCTCATTTGACTTCTCAGCAAAGCATCGTTACCGTTTAAGTCAGAACTTTGACCTGGCCTCATCGTGTTAAAGTTCTAAAAAATATATTTATTTTCAGCTATTTGAATTGCGGTTGTATTGTAGACATAATATAAACATAAAAACATGAATATCCATGTTTGAATATTCATTAACAAATGTAGCCTGATTCTTACTTTTTTTTTTCTTAATACATTATTTTATTAAAATATTTTATTAAAATATAATCATAAAATCTTAAACTATAATCATATTAATTAGGGCCAAAATGATGCCAATACTTTTTAAACTGTGGCGTCATGGCTGGAGTTATAAAGTCGAAATGAACTATTGATCTTTAGCATTACATTGCATCAACCAACAGCATTCAGTGTCATGTTATCTTAATAATAGTAATTAATATATTAATATAATATCATCATAATTATATTTGATATTTAAATTGTGAAATCCAATGTTCCACCAATGTCTACATCGTACTTCCAACAGAAAAAAAGAAATAATACAGATATTATGTGACAGTACCTTATTTTTACGTTTGAGACACGTTTGATGTCAGAAATGTATTTGGTGTTTTGAAGTACAGTACTTTGGCACCAACCAAGTCTCAACTTCAACACATACCACTACTGCGTGATGATTGTGTACAATTCGAATAATAGAAATTCGTCATAGAATCAGAAAGTTCCTGAAAGATCATCAAGTCGTGATTTTGTCAATGTTTGGCACTTGAAGTCTCGGTCCCATCCCACTTCCAATTCATACACACTGACCTGCTGCTGCCTGTTACAGGCCAGCGCTATGCTCTCTCTATTAGCCAGTTAGCTCAGGTTTATCGTTAGCAGTACCATCTTAATCCGGGCTGTGTTTGAATACATTCATTACTGATTACACGTATTTCGATTTAAATAAGGCCGCATGGTTTAACTGTGGCTTTATTCGCAGCTCTGTGTAACTTGTATAACGTTAGCACAGTTAGTTAGCTTAGCCTCCTAACATTACCTGGCTTGTACGCAGCTGCTGCGTGAAAGCAAACCTGCCGCCAATTTTTTGTCAACATTACAGGGTGCTTGGAAAGAACCCCGTTACTGAATATTACCTTCAAAATGGCAAGACCTTCGAGGTTGGTGAATATTTTGGGGCTAAATTGTGATAATTGTTTATGTTGTAAGTGTTTATTACTGCGACTACGTTAGTGCACAGTTCCCACCTCCATGTTTGTTAGCTGCACGGATGCTAGCTGCACGCTAGTTGTTTGTTTGATATTTAAATATAAATTAGCTTAAAATTTAATCGTCACATTAAAATATTTATATGAAATGCATTTCGATATTAAGATTTACTAGCTGTTTTGGTACTTAAATGCTAAAAAAAAATCTTACAACGTGCACAAGCAACGCATGTTACACGCGTCTGTACGTTGGTGCATTCCAGGTCGTGTTTACTTAGTAAACTATATAAATAAGTCGTGTAGACATGTCAGTAATATATAACATACAACACAGTGTTTTATATAATAAGTAATCGTGCAATTGCATCAGATTTTGGTAGCCCAGTGCTCGTCCTACATGCATGGACATGAGCGCTAGCTTTTGCTCCACGCCTACTCTCATTCCCCAGTGTTACTATCACGTTCCCATATCAGCACATGGTGTTGAAGTTACTGTTCAGCTTAATGTAAAGCCTTCATGTATCTTTGAATAAACTAGTCAAACATTTCACGATTTAACAACCAAAAGTTATATTGTCGTGATTGACTTCAACCAAGTCACTTAGTAGTAGTCGAAGGTCGATCGATCGAGTATTTCCATGTCGTGTAAATACGTGTACATTACATAGAAGTTGTTTTTCCTCATTTTCCAGTTTGGTTAAAAATCAGGTTTAGGATTGCCCTGTCAATCATTAGGTTTTTCTTGAGTCGAAAGGATTTAAGACCTAGTTTAAGGGGTCAACAGTCAAGAAATTAAACTTGCAACCTTCTGATGGGTGTCCCAAACTCTCCCCACTAGACACAGGGATAATATATATATATATTATAACTTTTATTATAAGTTTTATTATAAAATCTCACAGTCCTGAGTGCACAGCTGTTAAAAACTATTGTTGCTTTCCATCACTGTAACTTAATAAAACAAAACATGTTTGTTCATGACTGGCTGAAATAGTGAATGGGAAGAAACTAAATCCACAAGTGTCCAGTTGATATTACCAAGCAAAATTGTAATTGTTGTATTTGTAAATGTTTTCAAGTGATTGTTTATAATGCTCAATCTTAGATTGAATTAATGTCATTGATAATTAAGCAAGTCATTATTAAGTCGTTTATATTAACTGAGGTCAGTTTCACAGCTTTCTAGACCATAATTAACCATTTAATCCATTGACTTCTCAAAAATGGAGAAAAAGGTATGTTCAAAGGCAAAATGAGCCAGATTCAATGTGTTTGGTTTCAGAGGTAACTAAAAGCTGTGAGGCTTAGCCACTTTTCATTTTCTTATTTTCTCATTTCTTATTTACCTGTGCCACTGAGTTGCTAAATGTCACTAAAATGATTAATCTCTACAGAAATAAGAGAGTGGTGGATTACGCTCAGTTTCAGGAATCTGATGATGCAGGTAAGTTTTTTTGTCTTTAACAGCTCTAAATATGTAACCAGGAGGTTATTATAATGTCACTATGTATGCCTCTAACGGACCATGATATTTTTAAATGCAGATGAAGAATTTGAAGGAGATTCAGACAATCCCAGTAAGATACTGAAACAGAGGTTGGTTCAACAATGACACTGTATGTTATGTTTTAAAAATCTTATTTTTAAAATCTTAAGGGACAGTGGGTTTTACAGTCACCCTAAATCAGTAAGGCGTTAATTCCCATGTGGCAATCCCACACTTTGCAAGTAAGCAGAGATATTATTACTGACCTAGATGTTACTGTACTGGCGCCCCATCCAGGATGTTGCCTTGTGCCTTGTGCACGATGAAGAGCTGGGATAGGCTCCAGCACCCCTCCCCGACCCTAATTAGGATAAGGGGTTAAAGACAATGAAGATGTTATACTATATTTAACAAAAGTTATTGGTGATATATTTTATGTTATTGTTCTTTAGTGTTTAACCTGCTGATTATATTTTGTAAACTGTGCTTTGACATTTACTAGCTTGGTTTTAATGAGCCTATAATTACAATTCTATGTTAGGTTAGCCAACACACATTGCTAACAGATAAATAAGATAAGAGGGAAGACGAAATATGCGCCTCCAACTGTTCAACAAGCAGGTGGTTAATTGTTCCCATAAATGCTTTTGGTGTTGCTTTTGAAAATTCAAATAGACACTGAATTGTAATACTGAATGCATGAAAAAGTACCAATATAATGGGGAAAATAATAAAAAGGTCTGTTACCAATGCTAACTATTTATTAGTATTATTATTCGTTTTTGCAGTGATGAGTCTCGAAAAGATCGTAAGAGTAAGTAAAGTTCCTGTTGATTTTTTTTGCCAGCCTGAAATCATTCTTTTGCATTTGTTGTTGAATGTTGTGTTTTTTATTATTGTAGAGGACTTCAGTGATGACGATAATGACTACGGGGAGGAAGAAGAGGAGGACGATGGCGGTGACAGTGATTATGAGGTCGAAAAGCCTAGCAAGGGAAGGCAGGTGACAGCAAAAAGAAAAAGAGCTGCAGGTAATACAGCTGGTTTCTCCTAAATTGTATGCATTCACACCAATGGTTTGACAATGACTGGTTAGTGTTATTAAAATGACATGAAATTGAGCACTTTTTTAACATTTAGTTTATAAGGGTGTGTAAAAACCTGTCATGCCTTCTCTGATCCCCAGATGACAGCGATGACGACAAGGTTGTAAGAAAGAAGGGCCGTCAGGTACGTCAGGCTGCCAGTAAAGCGGCTTCCAAGCAGAGAGAGATTCTTCTTGGCGATGGAGGCAGTGAAGAAGAGGAGGGGAAAGAGCAAGAGGAAGAAGACAGCGACGCATACACAGGAGGTGCGGAGCAGTATCACATGTTTCAACAAATATTAGACGTGGGGTTTGTAGGATGATTATTAGAACGATCTTTTCTCACAGAGGATTCGGGCAGCGATGAAGACTTCATGGTGGAGGATGATGATGATGACAGTGACTATGGAAGACCTAAAAGGAGGAATTCAAAAGTTCGAAGACTGAGCAAAGACAAGAAGTCTCCCAAACCCAGAGTTAGATCAGGTACCAACAGGCATCCTTTCATAAAGGGTGGGAATAAGCCGGATAGGGAATTCTCATAACTGAGCGAATTATGACCTCTGGTGGCTAATTATTGGAGGAATAATGCAGACAGTGTGTGGCTCTCCGTCCACAAAGCTGATCCTCGTATAAACTCGTCTTGTGTGTGTCGGGGGCATATTGGGCCTGTTTGATGAGGTTGAAGATCAGAATCAATTAAGAGAAAGCAGAACACAATCAAGCAATTGGACAAATTAAAGAATTAAGGGGGGAGGAGGGTGGCATGGTGATGGGTGTCCATTTACTTTAAGAAAACAAATGGTATAAAGGTGACCTATATGTAATTTTCTTCTCAGCGAGCAAGGGGTCAAAAAAGAAGCGAGGAAAGCGTCAGACAAAAACAAGGCGGGTCGTCTCCAAGAAAATCCTGTCTAAAGACGAGGAGGAAGATGCCGAGAGCCCCAAGGAGGCGGATGAGGACGAGGATGGCAAGGAAGTCGAGAAAAAGGATTCCCCTGCAGTCGAGAAGGCAGAAGACAGCCCAGCTGAAGGTGAGGACAACAACAATGGCGAGGAGAAGGAAGAGAGAGAGCCAGAGAAAGAGAAAGAAGACAAGGACGATGCATCCGAGGAGGACGCCGCATCAGGCGAGGACTAACGTCTTCTACCTGAGCCCGGCCAGATGCTTTACGTTGTTTTTTCTTAAATGTGGAACAGTGGAGTGTACCTCCACGATGCTCCAGGTGTTTTTCGGATGTTCGTTCATTTCTTTCACCTTGTAAATACGCCATTTCAGAGGAACTCCCTATAAAGGATCATCCACGCTATTCAAACCCAGTATTGTCGAAGTAGCCACACCTCCTCGTCTAGCATATGAGTACCTATTAAGCCTGAACTCTAGCATTGTTACTTTTTTAAAGATCTTAATCCCTGTTTTATTTGTGCTCCTGCATTCAATTTGCAAAGTGAAAAGGATTACGCTATGGACTTTTTAGGGCAGATGTCTTCTGCAATTAGGTTTTAATATCTGGTAGGCGCCTCAGTCCAAAGTGATTGCAATTACGATTGTTTAAAAGCCAGACCGAGGGGTAGTGAGCTTACCTGCTGTCTTACCGCCTACATAGGCAGTTGCATCAGTATAGAGAATACCTTGTCATTCAAATCAATGGAGAACACAAAGCTAATACAGAAAGTACACCGACCGCCCCGCCTGGGGATCGAACCCCCGACCTTCTTGCTGTGAGGCGACAGTGCTACACACCGTGCGGGTCAACATAGCTTACTAGGGGCCGTTTTAATGCATCTAAACATTCAATCAGCCTTCGCGGGAGCACACATATAATGCCGTAAAATGTGTCTAGGTTTTCCAACACACCCAAAGTCAGCTTAAGTCATAACATCTGTTTTAAAGCTTAGACAGATCCATAGCACAAGTATTCAATTAGTGCTTGATCAGACATGAAGTTAATGAATCCTGACTCGGAGCAATGTGGTTTTATTAACACGATTCGATTTACATTGAACGTTCAAGAATATTAAACATTTCATACAGCTTCATTTGTATACAACGAAAATGAATCCACACACGTAATTGGCATTTTATACCAATGACAAATTCTTCCAAACAATTGAGATCAGTTGTTGAAAATAGTCTTGTTTGGTTACTTATTGGAGGTCTTGTAATGGATGATCTGTGAATGTTTTATATCTGTGGCATTTCCACTTTCGGCACTTTCTGTGGCAAGAAATGTTCTTATTATTTGATTTTAAACCAAAATGCCCATGTAACATAGATTAACCTGAAACAAACTTTCCCAAACCTCAGGTTACTGTCAGTGTAGTAGAGAATATTTTACTATGCAGTATGTTTCAACCCCAAATCAGGAACAGAAAATGCAAATAACAACAAAACAATTCTTACATTTACTTCCACCTTTATTTCATTGCAGATAATATGAACCTGAGATATTTCATGTTTTGTCAAATAATCAAACAATTGGTCAAATAATTTTATTAATATCAAACATCCAGCCCTGCATTTCAGGCCTGCAACACATTCCAAAAATGTTGGGACTGTAAAGCATTTTCCACAGTTGAAATTTCTCTGTAATGATATCTCTTCCAGTCTTTCTGGGTGGTACATTGTTTTTAACCATTTCAATCATGATTCTCTGATCCTCTTTGTATCTCTTAACCAAACCATGATCACAGTCATACATTTGGAATCGCATCATTACTAGCCCTAAATCGCCCGGGTCCCAACTTGTTTTGGTATGTGTTGGAGGCTTTGAAAGCAGGAATAGAGGTTTATTAATAAATGAAGTGAACTGAGCAGACAAAACATAAATATCTCAGGTTCATTCTGTCCAAGATGGAGGAAGCCAAAGTAAATGTAAGAAATGCTGTGGTTATATTTGCATTTTACATAGTTCTGATTTGGGGTTGTATTTTGGAACACAGCCTGAACTTTTTTAAATAGGCAAATCTGCCTAATTTTGTTGGATAGATGTCAAGATCTCATTCTGAGTGTGTGCACTAATCAAACCTAATAATTGGAGTAATGCTATTCCATAGGCAAGATCTACCTAGAATACCCCACTGCGCAAGTGATGATGCTTTTTCACTCCTACGTAATCAGATTCTGTTCAACGCTTTTTATAATTGTGCTGTAATTATAGGGTTCGTTTAGTTTCTGTGAATGCGTGGTTCCTCGAATTTGTTGTCGGTGAGCTGCTCTGTTTATTTTGTGGCTCAAAATCGGACACAGTTTCAAGCACAGTGCTACACGAAGATGTAAAGTCACACAGACTTTAGTCGTAGCTTCTTTCCCTGCCATTTTTTTAAATCCATTGTTTTGTCTACATAGTTCTAAAACTCTGGCGGTATTAACCAGCTGTACATTGTTTTAAATCCTATATTAAAATGTGAACATATTAAATCACGGGGTTGCACTGAGACGTGTACTCCCAGCAATCTATTACAAGAGTTCTGGACATATATCCGGACAAAATAGTTCTGGACATGAGTAGATGTGTATGTCTGCTTATTAGTATTAGATGTTCTGTCTCATGTAACATTTTCTAATAGATCATATCAAAGTGCTTTTGTTTGGAAGGTTTCTGCTGCTTAAATGTAGCATGTAATTGCATTGATTCTGAGCAGTTCATTACACGTGTCATTCTGAGTTCTGTTTGGTGTTCTGATGAAAGGCTTTTGTGCAGGATGAATCTGATCAAGGAAAACTACTCAGAAAATTTTCAGAAGTAAGCTCGTAACAGTTATGTTCTTGACTTATGTGATGTTTCATGTGTATTTTCAAGTATTCTAACGCTTATAGAAGCCTTCGTGATATACTTTATTCGCTTCCTTTCTCTATTTCCATGCCTCCTATTTTTGTCTAATTATGTAGTCTTGAAATATATATCATAATTTATCTATGCTTTGTTTTAATTAAGCTGATTTTGGAAAATGTTTTACAAAGAAAAATAAAATATATCTTGCTTTTAAATTGTTGTTTTATGTAAGTGTATGATCTAACATGGGGGAGCAATTTTGGGCCTGCAAGCCAGGTTTGGTCTCTTTTTTTAAAAACCAAAGTAGGATATACTTTTATCAGTACCTTGGAATGTTCTTTCAACAAGTACTTAAATGCTTCGAACTCTAGCTGCAGTACATTGACAACAAACATGAGACACTGAAGCTTTGGAGGCCCTGCTGATCATGATGACAGGAGTGAGGCTCTGTGTTGCCAGTTTGGGGGTAGTTTTTTCCTCAATTTCATTAATGATTAGTGGGGAAAGCACTGTAGCAACCCTGGTGAAGTTAATTATGCAGCAAAAAAGCCACCATCACATTGATCCAGTGACCTTATTTAATTAAGTTTAATTTATTTCAAGCTTCAAATTAAATATTTTCTATTAGTCATGTTACATTATTATACAGTGTGAACTATAAGGACAAAAGTATTAGCGTTAACGAGGAACCACTTACCAACAATAGCAGCCTCTACTTGTATCCGAATACCGGCCAGCACCTTGGCTTCGTGGGTAGCCCTGTCTCCTCATGGCAAGAAGGTCCTGAGTTTGAACTGGTAACTCCAATGTAACCAGTGTCTGTCATGAATGTAAACAAGAGTGTAAAACAGGATGTTAAAATCCTAACAAATTGAACTGAGACCACCAATAAGATCCACTTACCAACCATGACTCCTCCATTCTTGCTTTGACGAGAAAGCCTGCCTCACAAATGTTTCGAAGGTGTTTAAAAAAG
>JAYDZF010000018.1:11857200-11870857 GCA_034509105.1 Microcambeva barbata | reverse complement strand
ACCAGTCTATTAATGTATTTAACAACACTATACTTTATGACACGCCAAATGGTTCATTTTATTAGCGTTTAAAAATACTAAAAGTGTACTCTTTCTAAGTGACTTACGACATTAATAATATCAGCAGGGTTATAAATGTACAGCTATGAAGTCTACTATAATAAGTGCAATAAAAAGAATCCATTCAACGGCAAATCGGGCGTTGTGTAACAATCCAAAGAAGAAAATCAAACCACAAATAATACAATATCAAGATTACATTTATTTGTTTCAAATCATTTATACACACAGTTGAACCAATTTAGAGGTTTGCAGTACTTACCTCGTTAATGCTTACGTGTTTACATGCGATATTAAATACAGATCATTAATAAATAATAAATATTTCCCGTTTAACCTGTTTTCTTGTATTTGTAATGACGTGTTCTTGCTTTAAACCGAATGTCTTCTTTATGTTTGGCCTACAACTTGCCTCGAACATGTTTATCACTGCACCACCTGGAACAGCATTTGGCTGGTACAGTCTGTTCTTTAGCAAAGCTGTTAGGAACAGACTGTACCATGTAGGACAAGAAGATGCATTTAAAAAAACAGGCATAAATACAATTCTAAAAACCTCGTGTCTGATGTTTCATGCTTTTCATGAAACACTAAAGTAAGAGAAACTATTTTAAGAATAGTCCTCATTTTAAAGTAATACCATTTTCAATCGTTCACATTTTATTGAAGCATTATTTTCTAGTCATTAGTTATACTGGTGTGTAAATATCTATGCGCTGTTATAGAGACTTAGTTTTGAACAACACACGCTGACTTGCTTAAGAATTGTTTACCGTAAATAGTTCGATTATTAAGTAGGTGGCGCACTTTTTCATCTATAAGCTCAAACTGCCGTGTATGCATTCTTTTTTATAATTGCCATCGGTACCTGAGATATTGAATGTAATTATTTTCTTAAACCACTATGTCATTTCCTAATCCAGGACTAGTATACTAAGACTAGTACTAGTAATCCTGACCAATTGAGAAATCGCTGTGTGGTCCAATGTAAAACTAGTTTAATGTTGACTGAAGATCACAAATATGCTTAATCTCAGAATTCAGAAATATGTCTGGAATTTAAGCCTTTATGAAAGGTTGGTCCACTTAGGGCTATGTGTGTTTATGACAGTTTGACTTCAGGGTTAACGTGTGTACACCTACTGTTAAGATGTTTTTAAATAAACCAACAAAATTCTGTTGACTTAGCATCAGGAGTGGCAGTGAAGATTTTAGATCAGTGCTATAGAATCATCTCAACCATGCACCATTACCGGTGCCATTGCTTATCCTGCACTATATACTATCTGATGTGTTTGAACCTGTATAGAGAACAAATGTGCTTATATCTCCGGGTTAAAAATACTTTGGACCTGTGTCAGTGTGAGTCCCAATGTAAATATAATAAGACAAAAGAAGGGACCAAAATGGCAACCACAGCTCAGACAATATAATAAGACTGGGCATCCCCCCCCCTGCCATCCCATTGGGTATACTTATAATCCTTGAGATTATTGCTCGCGCTGATTATCCCTGTGTATGCATAAGATTTGCATTATATGGTCCCAGTTGGGTTTTGTGGCCTTATGCAGGGGTAATGTAGAGTGGGGAGAAGAATGGTGGGTGATTCTAAGTTAAAAGGAGTAGGGCCAAACCCCCAGTAGAACAAAACCTTTAGGAGTTTAGAATTTGCATGTATTTATATCCCATACATTGAATTATTTTGACGTGGTGATTTAGTAAACTTCCATGAAAGTAGTTACAGAAGTTGTGTCAGCAATTTCACATAGAAACAATATCTGCACCCATAAAATATTCACTCTATGGTTTTTAATTAATTTAATTTGTCACTAATATTTCAGCATTATGTCAACTGACCTATAAAGGACTTGAAGGTTATTATGCTAACTAAGGATTATACTTAAAAACCTTCATCATCACTGACATAAATATTTTTTTGATTTATGTAAATTTTAGGCAAACTTGTCGTTTGTTAATGATTTGTAAACATGATAAATGAAGACCAGCTTCATTACATAAAAAGCTATGACAGAATCCAAAGTATAAATAAAGGCTGTGAGAGGCCAGTAACCTGTGTTTAGATTTATCTCTTATTAAAGGCAATGCAGTAATAACCCAGATGCCCTGTAATCATTCCTCGACATCATACTGAATCAGAAGCAGCAAATAAACGTCTGATGACTATCCCAGACACACTGCGCATTCATTCTGTCATGTGGCATTCAAGAGAGCAGCATGGCGCATTCGTGAGGATTAGGAGATTCTCCTCTTGGCATTCACCGCGTGCCTTAATTGTATGGACATTAAATCAAGGTCCGCTGTGAACACGCAGAGCGAGAACCCGACCACCGAGTCCATTTACCTGCGACCACGATTCCAAGCTCGGAACGCGTTGCATCAGCGCCTCCACTTTGCGCGTGTTTTGGACGGACACCAGAGCACTCACTCTACCCCTCCTTAAAATCTACCCCTCCCATACTATGTCTTTTACTTTGGTCTGAATGCACAAGCAGATGTGACGCAAACCGGCTGGGACATCAATATCAGCATCCCCCTCCCCCAAGCAAAAATAGAAAACAACGCTTGATTTGGGTGAAATAGCGCACATACCCAACGTCCACGCTGATTTTAGCGCATGTTATGAAACGACAACGATGAACGCTCAGGCTGAATTGAACAGTTTAAAGACATGGTAACGGATTGTCTAACACAGCTGTAGAGTATTACTTTTGCACATTAAATCATTAGGAAACCTCTTGAGCAGAAATGTGTTTCGCAAGCAATGCGCGTTAAAAGTTCGCAGCGTTAAAAGGCGCACATAATTCCAAGACTCGAGCTACAAACAAATACATATGCATCTAAAAGTCAGGTATACTCTTCAAATAAAGGAGCCAGAATAGGTTTCCTGAAGAACCACAAACTGTCCCTTACAGTACAATCTGATAAATTATTTATCGTGTGCAAAGTCAATCATGTGCAGCAAATCGAGCATCAATTCCTTAAACGCTCAAAGCACAAAAGTGTGAAATGAGGCATGATTTTTTTTTTTACATTAAAACACTCCTCAACGATTTTGAGAGCACACGAACCAATCAGGGCATCAAATATTGCTGACCTTTGACGTTTGACTAAAAAAACATTCGACTGGCCAGCCAACACACTTAATTTATCAGCGGTTTAACTTGAAAATGAACGCAGTGCAGGTTTAAATACGGGGTCAGTCGATGAAACCTATCAGCAGAGACGTTTCCCCATGCTCGGCATTGCGATGCTCCAGGGTTTGGATTCTCTTTCCATACGTCAATCTTCTCGATGCTTTCCCATTGTCCGTTAAAGCAGTTATAAGTAGAAACGAGTCGCTTTCAGATACACTAGGAGACCGGGAAATACGGTACTAAGACACTCTCCATTGGCTAGAACAGTGTTCTCCATGTCTCTCCACTTGTCTATGCAAATACGCACTCCTGCGCACACTTGCGCTCCACTTGAGGGTGACGGACGCGTTCCTGCAGAAGGCGAAACAAATAAAAAAAAAACGCGCATCACGCCTCATCGTTTTTATTTTAGCCTATTCTTTCTCTTTTCGGATCTTTCCTTCCACGCAGCTAAAGCCTCCTGGTCGACGTCCTCGTTCAGATTCATCTCCCATGTCGTATTGTGTTGCATTGTGTTGTATCGAAGCGATCCGCCGACCCCCACCACGCAGCACTGGGCAGCGTCCTCTCCCATCCTTCCCTTTTTAATCTCGCCCGTCCTAGGCAGCAGATTTTTTCGCTCCAGCTTTAGGTGGGTGTTTTTCTCCCTCTCAGCCTTTCTGATCCGGGCTCTCGGATTAGAGCTTCTCTCTTGCTGGCCCAGACACGCGCAGCCTTCTGCTGATTGGGCTCAACGCAAAAGGATTACATGGGGACACAGTGACGTCACGAAGCGGGCCCCGCGCTTACCCCAGTTAGGCAAAGCCTCATCATCGGTGTCCTTGAAAAAGACATTCTGCAGATATGAGCTCGATGCTGGACCTGTATAAAGTGCATGATATTAAATGAAACATGCAGTGTGGAGCCTCCTGTGTAGACTTCTTGAAGAGAAGCAGGTTCATGCACACAAACCAAATCTAAACATTTATCCAACATCAGCTGCATGTGTGGCGCAGATTGTTCTTATAGATGCATTACACGTTCACGTAGCAGACATTTGCTTGCATATTCAAGTGATGTCAATGATGAACCACGTATGCAACCGTATACATACATTTACAACTATATTTACATTTGTATTAAGACCTTACGACAATAAAAACTGCTCATTATAGCATGCAGTAAACCAACCATGGTGCAAAGAAACTTTGGCATCCTTATTTTTTTGCTTCGTGATATGTTTTGCAAATTCGTAATTCAAGGGCAGTGGAAGTGGTGGACCAAATCACCACGAAGAGCCACCTACGTGATGTAAACAGCTATACGTTCAATTATAAACATTTTTATTATACTTTATTGTACTTTATTATTTAATTCTTCTGAGTAGTTGATCTGGAAAGTGATTTTTATTTAGTACAATGCAGGGTCAAGTCATGCATCTCTGATAAACCAAACAAGAGATGCCTTTCAACCTCTAATAATATCAACATGCAATGTCTTCAGGATTATAAAACGAAACTAGTTATGCTTGCAAAATTACAAAACTGTTTCATGCACACACCCCTCGTTGTTTTCTCAGAGTACCGTAATCTGTGTTTAATTCATTCGAGCTTCTCGGATGAGCTGATTCCTATCTGATACATTTAAATGTCACGTTAATGGACTACCTTTTGTGCACACGTCCAGTCTGTGACATTGCAGGGAAACAGCCTTTAATAAGCACCAATAGAAAGGGAGGTGTGTGCTTGTGGAACCATTTAGAATTAAGATTCACTAAACGTTGGTCAAGCTTAGTACAATATTTCCCAAACAAACAAGCAAACACAAAGATGCTTTAAATATCGTTGGGTACACAACAGTCTCTCATTAAAAATGTCTGGATGTTATTTAACATATATGTAGATTTGGTGTATTAAAATATGTATTTTTGTTAGTTTGTTCCCCTTTTACAGGAGAGCTTGAGTGGCCTAATAATATAGTGTAATAAATTCCCTTTAAACCTTGGCAGGCCTGTATTAAGGCCAATGTCTACTGGTAGGTGTGCCTGACTTAAACCGTATTGTTCCTGCAATGTACCTGCTTATTAAGAATTCTGGACTGTAGTCAGAATATAATGGGCAGAGGAAAAAGTTTGATTTCTGGATACATCGAGATGCAAATCTGGGAAGCAGGATGTTGGTTCAACGCCCTGGCAGTAAACATAAACACGTTTTGGAGAACCTGTGTGGTGGATAAAAATCCATACAGTGTGTAAATGTATCAAACTGATTTGTTAAGATACAAACTGATTATTTTGTGGTTAAATGTGCCTGTAAGCTTGACTGACTTAAGGATGGAGCTTCATTATCGCTTAACGACACAATAACCGCACATCTGGCTTTAGGACTTGGGCTTTTAAAATTAAATAGTTAATTTTTAGATTTTTATAATGATTGGTGGTTATTTTGGTGTTGTAATGTAAAACATACAAAACTAAACATCCCAATGTTCATATCAAATTATAAATAGAAAGAAATCTAATATATTTAAGGCATGTATTATTTATTATAAGACGCGTTCTGGTTTATTTATTAGCACACATAAAATAAAAAAATTACATTTATGACAGACATTTTAAAGTATGCAGCTTCATCTACAAACAAAATCTATAAAATAAATATGTTATTGTTACAGACTCGTTAAATAAGCGTGTTTCTTATTATATTCGACACCATCCAACTGAACTTAAAAACGCTCAATTTGATTCGCGTCCTACTTTAATAAGGTTTGAAATAAACCTGCTTGTTTATTTGTTTGTTGGAACCAGTACAGCTCAGTATTTCTTTAACCAGTCCTTTCATTAAAATAGATGCGTCGCTATATTTGTTCCAAAAGGTCCGATGGTTCATTAAAGACGTTAAACTGTTTGGTTCAGAAGAAAAGTGTCATCGTGTCCATTTCTCTGCCCGGAAGTGAATGGCTATTTTTAAGAGTGTTGTTTCTCTCTCTCCAAAGATGCCACCCACGGTTAACGGAACAAAAGGCGCAGATGAAAACTGGAAAGCGTCCAGAAATTGAATATGCATCGTTAACGGATTCCTACACTACAGTCCAGGCTTATAAAACAGTGAAATCTAAGCAAAATAGCTGATAAGTTACATCTTTAAGTAAAGATTTCTTGTACTTTGAACTGATGCATTTCTATATATAGGCCTGAAACACGATCAGCGTGTTATTGGTGGTTCAAACCTACAATAAATGAATCCTATCATATAAATAAAACAGGACGTAGGTTCAAGTCAGCCTAGAGTTGTTTACTCTTTAAATGGTTCAATGAATAAATCAAATAAAACAGTCGACATTCTTACTCAACTGGTCCTGTCAGTGTGTAAGGTTTTGGCGTCCCGAAGCTCTGGAGATCCTCTAAAACAATCCGAATAGTAGCAAACACTCATGGACAGGAAACCCCACCCAATAGCACTGAGTCGACTATTAAACTGTTAAAGTCAGAGATAAAGTTGCGCGGATATCAGCCCGTGTTTGCACGAATGGCGCAGTGGGTTTGGGAGCAGTGCGGCCTCTCGGTCCTAACAGCGCGAAGGAGGAGCAGTCCCGCTGCATCACAATGACATTCACTTTCCCATTCATTCTACCGCTGTCTAACGGTCTTAGGACGGCAAATCAACCCCATCGGGGGGTCGAAGCCCTCTCATTACGCCCCCGATCCCAACACACACTCACTACAATAGGGCCAACAAAAGGCGAGGAGAATGGGGGCCCCGGTGTTGCGTGGCCCGCTGAACCCGGTGGAGAAAAATGCTCTTTAGTGAAGAGTCAGTGGCAGAGGCAGCAGGCGCACAACCGCCTTACAAGGGAATCTGGATTTAATCTCAAAATGCATTACTTTTATTTCTGATTAAATAAGAAGATGAATATTAAAGCGACTGGGGCTGGGTTTGTAATCCTTCTGGAGCGACCTGTGGAGAGTTGAGTCTTTTTTTTTTACCACCGACTGCAAGCTGTCCAAATATTTGATGAATAATGTTTTGGTTCTGTGAAGCTAAAATGAACCTGCTTTGGTCGACTTTATAACAAACATGGCAACGTTATTTTTGGTTGTGATATAAATGTAATGTAGGGAAAATCTTTTTAGCTTTTGTAAAGAAGTAGCAACTTGGTACTCATGAGATGATGGTGATGGTGCAGGACTATAGTTTGGGCAGCTTTACCTGTCAGTTATTACCTGTTACTACCATTCTAATCAGCTGACATGAAACACAAGCAACTGTCTGTGATTGCTTTATATTTCTGATTAAATAGCTCAACCATTGACAGTGTTTGTTTTCTCATAATTGTCCAAAATTAGGTTCAGTATGAGCGCTGTCAGTGATCTTAATTTTTTGCAATGTTATGCTCTAAAGACTTACATTGTACAAAAGTTGGTTAATGGTTATTTTATGGAGTTCTTAAATCCGAAGGTTAAAAAGTCAAATGAATACTAAAAAACAACAAACAATGGCTTTGAATATATTTTTAAAAATATATCCTGAAATTAACTCAACTATACAATTCAAATAAAAAAACATGACAATCTGGGTATATTAATTCATCATTATTAAACATCACCAGACCAAAAAAATCTTGAAATGTACTAATATCCGAGCAATTCATAGGTATGCTTATTGTTAAGCATAAAACATGACATGTAAATAAACACATAACTTAAAAAGGTTGGTGTGCACAATGATGAACAGGGTTAACCAAACAACATATATGAGTTAAGGTAAAAAAAAATAATTAAGATAAATTAATAAGTATAATTTTTTTTAGTTGCTGACAATCAACTACATTGATTAAGTAAATAATTTAAATAGTATTAATTGTATTTGTTTGAGTTAAAAATTCAAGATACTAATTTTTAATTAAACAAAAACTGAGATGGACTTCAATGACATCAAACCAGCTTATACATAATTAATACTGCATTTCAAACTGGTTAATTTATATCATGTATGAGCTGCACCATTTTTATTACTGTTATATTTTCTCTTGTTTTTAACAGCTAACAACATGATGTCAGTATAAAGAGTATAAACAAGAAAAAACTGTGGAAACGAAATATTTTCAAATCTAAAAGTGAAGCTAGAACAACACAATGTCGTTTGTTTAAAACGTTTACAATACATTTATTCAATGTGCAGAATATACACTGCCACTGAACTAAGCACCTGGCATTAATGGACTTGGGGATGCACATATACATTATAAATACGTCCACATAAAAAGGTAGAATATATCAGCCATATTATAGACATAAAATTTGGAATAATATATCATACAGTTTTATATAATACATAATACCAATTCAATGATCATAATTAAAACACAAGACAATTGACCTGTATTGGGGAGTAATGCTCAGTAGGTGAAATTCTGTAGATCCTTCAGGATGAGTCAAAATAGTAGTGGAGAGCTATTTAAAAATGCAGTGTAGATTTAGAAAATTTAATTAATCAATATATGTGTTTATGTGTGATGTTAACAATAAACAAATCAGGTTGTGAGACACCACGCAAGCGATTGGGACAGATAGACCAGCTGCTGCTGTACCATCACACCGATCTTTCTGGCTCAGCAACGCCTTCGGTTAGCAACACTTCACAGAAAGAAGCGTTGAGGACTAGTCGTTTGGAGAGTCACGTATAAAGGTATAACTTTGCAAACTTTCCCCCAGAGAAGAAGAAGGGTCCTCAAATATTGTTGGAGAAAATAAAGACAGACATGGTCACAAAAGAAAAGCCATTGTTGGGAGAGAACAATTTGAGGGGCCTCGAATGCTGTCCGCCACAATCAACGTTGTGGCCGATGATGGACGCGACAAGAGCTGGAGGATTGGCCAAGAACAGCATCTCTCACTGCAAATCTGCACACACACACACACACACACACACACACACACCACTGTGCTTGTTTGACACTGTTTATATAACCTGTATAAAATTAACAGTTGATTGCTGGTTGTTTCTGTCTCTCCGGGTAGACTTAAATCCTAAAATCAAGACAATGTATAAATATTGTATTTAACACATGATTATAAATGTATAGATGGTCTTCATTCTTATTACTATGAGTGATGTTATTTTCTGTAATGAAACTAGCTCAGAGGTAATACTGTGTGAAAGCAACACTGTGAGAGTGTAGTGGTGGACTGGTGCCCTTTCTGGATGTATCCTTGCCTTGAGTGGAGCGTTTCTGGGTTAAATAGGAGATTTGGGGACCTTGAAGTGGATACATTGGCAACTGATGCTGTAACATTATCTTTATATAATTAATAATTTATTTAACAATATATTTATTCTTAAAACTCAATACACAATTTTTAACATTGGTATAACTGAAAAAGACTTTTAAAATTAAAACTAAAACTATTAAAAATGTGAATGTTTTCGGCGGCTCTTGTTATTGGTCACCACATTGAATCGCAAGTAGCATTATTGATTTGGCATGGCTTTTATGCCGGATGCCCTATTTATCCACTTTTGGGAATGGCACAATGCACTGGTTTGGGCATCCTAGTGACTAGGGTGGCATCCAGTTGACTAGTGGCAACACCAAGGTTTGAGCCTCTTGGGCTCAAAAACAATTAAATAATAAAATAGAACACATTTAACATTAGAGTGTTATATATTTTCTACAGTGAACACACACACACACACACACACACACACACACACACACACACAGTCTCCCATTTAACACCATTAATGAAAAAATTATGAACCCAGTGTCTTTATGTGATTCAGAAACTGATGATTTTACATTTGCAGCATTTAGAAGATATTCATCAAAATTGCCTTACAGTTATAACTGAAGACATTTAGTGTGATCAAGGATTCAACAGGGCTACAACAGGAGGAGCAGAGGATTCCCCTTTTGTCTAAGGCTAGAATGTGCAAAGGTTTACTGCAAATATACAGATTTACAGCAATGAACAAACTTTCATCCAAAGCGATGTGAGATGTGAATAGTTGAGAGTTAAGAGGATTGCTCAGGGAACACACAGTGGCAATTTTAGAGCAATGGGGTTTAAAGCAGCAAACATCAAAGTCAAATGTAACTAGAATAGAATAGTTTTTATGGTTACTATACACAGGAACAACGACATTTTAAAGCTTCTCTTCATTAATGGTAACAAGCAAGGTTGCCAGAGTTTAACAGCAAAAAACACGTTAGGGTAAGCAGATGATGTTTTAGCATTACAAAAACAATAAAACAGATACACCACCATATCTTAAAATGTATCAATGAGTAATTATAATTATTTGTAAAGGTAACTATATTTTATCTGTCAATCAAACTTTTGACAAAGAGTTGGATGTGGTAGGTGAAGGTCGGCCTATTTATATTCCAGTGGTTTTAGAAAGCAATCCTTTTTTCAATTATATTGCAAACCAGTCCAAAGTGTTAATCTGCAACAAAATCTGCCCAATTTGGTGGAAAACTGCCCAATCTGGCAACACTGATAGTAGTGAAATAGTACCAAAAAAACACCATTTATTTATATATTTATTAAATACGATTATTTATTATTAGTTATTTATTTGGATTAAAAATAAAAAATAAAGATAATTCTTTTTAAAACTAAATAAAAATGACAGTGGATTGAAATTTCATTGAAACAATTGTTTATAATAAGTGTAATTATGTGAAAAATGTTTTCCTGCTGCCTTATTTACCATTTACAGTTATAAAATATGTCACATTAATATGCTGTTTCTGCTCAAATAACTCACTGTCACAAACACCAGTCATCTTAAGCTGTCTTTAGCTGTCCTTGAGAGCATGGCAGTGATTTTATTGCACTTTGATGGTCCCGTGTGGACAGAATCGAGGCTGTTCTGATAGAGAAGGCGAGTCCTAAATGTATTAGTATAGCATTCCCAATGAAATGACCAGGGGGTGTATGCTGCCACCTTAAGAGAAGAGTTTCGTTCTGCACTTTGAACGTAATCAACATTGACAGTTAAATGTTTTGTACTCCAGCTCGACTGGATGCAGTACAGTGCAGGGAGTCGGCAGACTCGTATCGATGAACGGACCAAAACACTTCTTTTGCAGCGTCCAGTTGCTAAAGCCAATCACATTATTCTGCACACTTATTGATGCTTTGTCTCTTGAGCTATGTGGCTGATGCACCCCAGTGTCAATAGCGATGCAGAGGCATTGACACGGCCTAATAAATGTCAACATCAGCAATCATTGATCTGTTTGCACCACTGATGGGACAGAACGCCAGGCAGGTATTAATGAGTTGGTATGTTTTTGTTCTCCGTATGGTGATTGTAACATGTTATAAGGATTAGAAGTGTTGCTATGATAATCAGGGTCATGCCATCCAAATGAGAACACTGGCCACCTTTCCATCCCAATTTGGTTGAGTGATCTTGCTTTTCTTTTTGAGCAAACTAGCCCTGTGAAGAGAAATGTCCACATGATTGCTAGTTACACATATCCAGCATTTTCTGTGCCCTGTGTACACTGAAAGATTCTTGGTTGAAGAATCTTTACAATCACCGATTCTTACAAATTATAAAGTTTATAGAGATTTCTCGAATCAATAAAAAATTAAATCCAAAATATTTCATTCACAAAAGTATTCAGACACTGTAGATCCTGTAGTTCGATGCACTCTGTGTGCTTTTGTTATACTACTGTATGTCTAGTGCTTTAGAAAAAGTGATTTGCAAAAGCAAATTTAATTTACACTGCATTGCCAAGACAAAAACATAATCGTGTACAGGAGTCCATGAGTCAGGTCAAGAATTTTAAATAATATTGAAGGATTTGTGTATTTCCAGGAACACTCTGGTTCTAATGACTATGAAATAGAGGAAGCACTGCAGAGCCTTGAGCCTTCCTGTGTGGAGAGTGAGACCAATCACCAAAATATGAATCCAGGTAAGAACGGCCTTGGTCAGAAAGAGGAGGTAAGAAATAAGTATTACTTAACTATTATTAAGAATAAAACAGTTTAAAGTTTTAAATAAAATCTACACACACACATACACACACAGATTATATATATTATTATATTATATATAACATGCAAAGATTAAATTCTTAAATAGTATAATATATAATGTTCTCTAAATATTTCAGTGAGTCCCCTAACCTCTGACTTATATTAATTGACTTATTATCCGAAATAAGAGCTTCTGAGTTCAGAGTAGATAGATACAGAATGACAAGAACTGTAATAACTGGTTAGATATGCATGTATTATGTATTCATTTTCGCATTTAGCAGACACAAGCTACTTGGCAACTTGGTGGGGTTTGAACAAGCAACCTACTTACCTCCCACTTCCAAACAAATGATAAACACTTTTTCATTTTTTCAAGTTTTTATAACACCTCCAAGAATGAGTCAAATGCCATTTGCGAGCAATGTTACTGGTTTTCATTGTGTTCTCCCACACAGAAATGTAATATTATATCAATGTTTTCTTTCACATGCATTACCTGCAATGTGTAAGGCAGTTGTAGCCTAGCAGTTAAGTTCCTGGACTAGTAATCAGAGGGTTGCTGGTCGAAGCCCTTCTACTGCAAGTTTGCTGTTATTGGACTTTATGAGCAAGGCACTAAAACTTCAATTGCTCAGACTGAAAATAAAATAAAATCCTCTGCTAAATGCTGTAAAGTACATACAAGCATCCTCTGAATATAAAATACTCATAATCAAAAATGTGCATGTACATACAGTACATGTATCTATAGTAAATGTATCTATAGTAAATATATATACAGCAAATGTATCTATAGTAAATGTATCTATAGTAAATGTATATACAGCAAATGTATCTATAGTAAATGTATCTATAGTAAATGTATCTATAGTAAATGTATCTATAGTAAATGTACATACAGTAAATGTATCTATAGTAAATGTATCTATAGTAAATGTATCTATAGTAAATGTATCTATAGTAAATGTATCTATAGAATAATACATAATGCATAAAGTATAACAATGTCAAATGTCACATATCATTTGTCACATATCGGAGCAACAGTACAATTGTATTTGATTTGTATAGTACAGTATAGTATAGTATAGTATAGTGTAGTGTAGTGTAGTGTAGTGTAGTGTAGTAAATTGTATTTTGTATAATATGGAAATAATATGGAAGTAGTTTGTATAATGTGAATGTGCTTTCATTTTTGCATATTTTGCCTTTGAAATTTAACAAAGCTTCGGGTCTGTAATTATTTCATAAATTGTTCAAAATATATCTTAATCTTAATTTCCTTTCATTAAAAATATTGCTTGAAAAATTATCAAACCAGCACTGCTGGCTGTAATATATTTTTAGATTTATATACAAAAGATTTTTCAAGGCAAACATGCATCAAAATAAAGGTAGAATAACCTCTCACCCTGACTGTGACTCCCTGCTGTCTTGCATTGCACCAAGACCTGCACCC
>JAYDZF010000018.1:11813965-11824472 GCA_034509105.1 Microcambeva barbata | reverse complement strand
TTTTACAGATTTTTTTCCCTTCTATTCAGAAAAAAAATCAGTATTATTTAGGTTTTTTTAAACATTGTGCCTAATCCCACAAAAATGTTACTTTAATAGTATTGATTGGCGGCATTGTGGCCTTACAGCACAAAGGTCCTGGGTTGGCTGCCATTGAACCTGTAGCCAGTTTACCACTGTTCCCTCCTTGGATCAGGTGTTGTGATAAAGAGATAGTCATTGTTATTATGTTAACATAATGTTATGCTTGGTTATATATTGGATAAAGTCTCTACCTTTACTCTCATTTAGAATACAATTGTATCCGGAGAAACGTACAGTTGTGTTACCGTATCTTGTCTAAGCAATTAGGTTAGTGACAATCTGGCCGCAACCTTTTTTATTTAATCCAATACATTAACCTGTAGTCTACAACCTGCTCATAAACACTCATTTTTATAACTCTAAAAAGAAAAGAAATAGAATCACAATCCTGAATTATTTATAATATGTATGGTATTTTCTCATCCATTTCCCATTATTATGCAAATGTTCAATGGTTTTTTTTCAGTAGCTCACGAAACACTATACTTTTCAGAATTTACAAAATGTTCCTCGAGTAAGCTTTAGAATATGTGTAATGAATTTAACAGCTCCAGAAACACTGAGCAGCTCTGATGACTCAATGTCGCACCATAATCCTCTCCAGAGTTCCTGTCGATTCTGATTGTTGACTCAGTGGTGTCTCACAGCCACATTTCAGACTCATGCTTCAATAGAAATGGAAAGAAGGGAAGAAAAGATCTAAGACAGTGTATCCAAACAAACGAGTCAGACAGTGAAGGTAAAGAACATTAAATACATCGAGATCGAAGAGAGAGACATCTGAGATGAATAAATTCAAAAGTTGAAGGTCAGGTAATACAAAGGGGCATGGAAGAATCAGAAGGGGTTCCATCTAGTGGGCAAAATTGGCACTGCCTGTTGGGTTGGACTATATGGAAGATGTCTTCAGACGCTGTTTGAGAACCTTGATTGGCAAGTAGTGAGGCTGAAGTTGTGCTGTACTGATTGCAGGGATAACCATCACTGCTGAGGAAACATCAGATGCTCCCTCATTATTCAGTCAGAATACCAGTCAAATTTAAGGTACCTTACTAAGGAGCATTTTAAGGTATCTTAGAATTCAGACAGCATACTTCTTGGGAGTGTGTGCAAGATGGTGTAAAATAGATTTTTATGAGGTCACAGACCCATGTTTTTGTTCTGAAGTCCTGAAGATGAGTTAAGGATGGACACAGGTGGAGAAAGAGACATGTTTACTACAATAATAATGCAATCAGTCGGAAAGAAATGCACTTCACTGATGGATAGAGTCAGTGTGAGAATTATACACTGTCGTACTGGCACACACACACACACACACACACACACACAGAGCCACTACGCCAAAATCTGTGGCCATCTGTCGTACACATTTTGCTCTGCTCTCGCCATGTTTGTTGAAAGTCCAGTAACACAGACCACAGACAAAACACACAACTTTAGAAACACTCTGCTGACACACAGCTCACAATTGCACTAATTACATCTCAGTGAAAGAAATATGGTGTTTATGTGGCACTTCACCCTCAGGCAAGCTTTATATACCATAAGCTTGGAAGCTGATGGGCTAGAAAGTCTGATTAAAGCTGGTCTAATGTCTGCACTTGGACTAAACTCAAATATGCTGAAGATTGGGAATAAGTCAGTAGGATATTTTGGTCACAACAAAAAAAAAAGAGATATCAAGATCATTTATCAGATGCAAGTTACAGTTTGGAAGTTGTGATTGAACCAGCAACCTTCTGCTTACTATTTAAGTATTTTGACCACTAGGCTACACCTTCTCTTAAAATATTCTTTTATTCAAAGTTACTTACGGTTTTGATCATTGTGAGTTAAAGGTCTTGCCCAGGGGTCCGTCCATGGAATCATTCCGATTACTAGTCCAGTACATTAACCATTTTTCTTTTTAGATTTAGTAAACTTTCTTACTCACTTTGCAGTGAAATTAGTTCTCCGCATCTTAACCAAATTCGTGCAGTTCGTACACACATATACACACTAGTGAACACTAGGGGGCAGTGAGCACACGTGCCCGGAGCACTGGGCATCCCTAGCTGCGGCGCCCGGGGAGCGGTTAGAGGTTAGGTGCCTTTCTCAAGGGCACTTCAGTCGTGACCTGTCAGCTCTGGGAATTAAATCGGCAACCTTCTGATCGCAAGTCCAGTTCTCTAACCACCAGGTCACGGCTGCCTCATGGCTAACAAACACTTTGAGAGGATGAAGCCAGTAGGTGGGGTGGAAGAGGAAAGCCAAAGAGGCTTAAGAGGATATACTGGTGGTTCGACATGACAGAGTATGGAGCATGGAGCTTGAAATCTAGGAAGACTTGACTGATCACATGTTGATATAATGTCAGTGTCCTTGTGTTTCCAAATAGCTCTACAAAGACATCAATAAACCCCAGTGGCCTGCACAGAACCCTGACTTCACCCTCACTGAACAGATTTTAAATGAAATGGAACATCAGTTGAGGCTTTTTTTCTGACCATCATCAGGACCCAGCCATACACATGCTGTTTGATGGAAAAGCAACACATACTACGGAATATAACTAATGTGTTATGAGAAGCCTTTTTTAAAAAAAACCTTACTCATGAAGAATTTCAAAAACAAGGTGCTCAGGTCGCAGTAAAACAAGCTAGCACACCAGCGCTGACATTTCGGACTCACCAGTTCTTCTAGAACAAGGATTGCTGTTGCTCATAAAGGGCGGGAACAAGCCAGATAGGGACTCTTCATAACTCTGTTGGCTGAATGAGTCAAGGAGTAATGCAATCAGGGTGTGGCTCTAGTGTACAAAGCTGATACGCATATGAACTTGCCTCATGCTGGTGAAAACATACGGCATGGAGAGATGTGTCAGTCTGCTCAGGAGTCAGCATTAATATATCAATTTTCTACATAGTCAGCTTTCTTAGGAAGGCATTTTTCCTTAGCATTGTAGCTTATTAGCCATTAGCAAACATGTCTTTGGTAGAGTGTGTAGCCACTGATGCACTGCTGATCACATTATTACCTGAAAAATCTTCTTCCCTTTAAGGCTTTTTAAGGTGGAAATCAGACGAAGGCCATGTTCACATGAATACATATACATGTAAAACCTGTAACCACATTTTATCCTCATAATTCACCAAATGAGGAAAGCCAAAGTGGGCCATTTCACCAGATTTTAACCATTTTTCTCCCAAGCACATAATATGTATAAATGTCTTTGAGAATTACCCTAAAATTGAATTACATTGATATAGGATGTAGTATATATAATTTAAAATGCTAATAAACCCTCCTAAAAAAACATCCCCAATATTCAATATTCAATATAACAACACCAATATTCTTCCCTTTAAAGCTTTTTTAAGGTGGAAATCATGGCGATATAGATTTGGCCATTAAGAGTAGTTCTTGTAATGCTGGCACATTTAAGTAGACCTGTAGACTAATTCTGCCTTCTAGCATCTTTAATTTATTTAAATATTGTATATGATTGCTTTTAGGTCTTGATTCATCCTACCACGATGACATGATTCTGGCAGTCTGGATGAAGATAATGAATGTGGTTCTTATGAAAAATGGTAATTCAGCTGCATTTGGGTGCACGTTACACTCCTGTGCATGTTTGTTGTTCTTAGGGCGTGTGTGCCGTTTGGTTGCCTCCCGTCTGTCAGGGTCAAGGTTGCTGTGAGTTGAAGGTCAATAACAGCGGCATAGATTTGAGCATGTGCGTGTGCGTTTGTGTGTGACTGAATGAAGGTGCTGTGTTAGTCTCATTGGGATGTGACCTGTACGACCTTCATTCCCTCCCCCAGACCGGCTGGTGGAGGCAGACATGGCAGTCTGAGGCCCCGGCGCTTAGTGAACACAGGGGCCATGTGCATGTGCTTATCTGCATACCTATTCAATGGTGGCCCGATGCTTAGGGGTTTTCCATGTTCTTAACCCCTACTTGCAGCTTCAGTTCATACAAAGACCAAGGCCATGTTCACATGAATACATATACATGTAAAACCTGTAACCACATTTTATCCTCATAATTCGCCAAATGAGGAAAGCCAAAGTGGGCCATTTCACCAGATTTTAACCATTTTTCTCCCAAGCACATAATATGTTTAAATGCCTTTGAGAATTACCCTAAAATTAAATTACATTGATATAGGATGTAGTATATATAATTTAAAATGCTAATAAACATTCCTAATAAAACATTCCCACTGTCCAACACCAATATTCAGAAATCCTTTTTTCTTGCATTGTTTGGTGACTCCATATATCCGGTCTTCCCAATACATTCATACCATGTAGCTCAACCTTTCCAAAACTTGAAATTTTTCAAACACAACTAAATTTCTATCTTGAAACTCAACATTTCCCTTAAATTCAACAATTCCCTTTTGTTCAGTGCTTATCTTGAGCGGTGTCTCATAAAAAATCATGAATATGTGCTGAAAGCTCCATGTGTCTGTCTGCATGTGCATTTTCCAGACTTTTATTTGTGTTTTATTTGTGGTTAAGGGTCATGGCTCAAGGTTCTCAGAAATTTTAAGAATCAGTTTTTCTGGGTCTTTAACTTGTTTTTTTAAAAGGCTTGATGTGACACTGTTTTTTTGTGGGGGTTTTTCTGAGGGTTGCCTAAGTTTTTTTTAAAAATATATTTAATTGTAGTCGATCGTTTACTTTACTAATCAGTTTGGTTCATTTTCTTTAATCCTTTATCCTAATTAGGGTCAGGGAGGGGTGCTGGAGCCTATCCCAGCTCTTCAACGGGAGCAAGGCACATGGAACACCCTGAATGGGGCGCTAGTTTACTAATATTTTTATACATTTATTAATTAAACAATCACTAAAACAAAGTATTGCTTGCTATTTAATTAATGAATCCCCAGACGTGTAGGCTCTGTGTACAGTGTTGCCTGTATTGCATCCTGAATTGTTTTGGACTTTTGGTTTTTCATGCATTTTGGTGGATTTAAAAAATGCATTTGACTGGAAAATAGTTCACCAATCTGGCAACCCTGGCTGTGTTGCTTAAGCACGTTTTTCTGCATGACTTGATAAATAAATCAGACAATCTTACATTTTGTTTTTTCTTGAATCGACTAAATTTTGCATATGCGTTCATGGAAATGAACCCCAATGGAGAATTTCCATATAAATATTTATTGGTAACTCTTTATCTGTCGATGGTTTGTAGATGCCCGCTATATCTTCAAGTATCCTTGGACTAAAAGTCTAAATTTGTTTTGAACTGTTAAATTTTAAAAGTATGACACAGGTACAGGTATATTATATTTATTATTATTTACTGCTCTCAAGTTCTATTCACTAATGAAATTCCTTGCTTGTTGTTTTAGTACAATAGGTCACAAAACAACCTGGTAAGAAGTAAAAAATTGCTTTTACTGAACAGAATTCAGCACTCAAAGATCAAGCATCTAAATGATTAAGAAGCACAAGACAACAATAAAGTAAAGGTAAATTTGATTGTGTTTTCTATTGATTTAACTGATTCAGTAGTATTTCAGTGTTGTTATATTACAGTGCAACCTTGAGTTAAGAACGGTTTCCAATAAAACATTTTGGGTTATGAATGATTTAACATAAAGACAAATACAAACCAAATTACCATGTAATGAAAGTGCACGAAGCAAGTACACAGGCAGCATTAAAGGGCACAGAGCTATTTTCAAATGTAAATAAATTTTTATTGATCTTTGATTCATATAAAAGTGTATTTATTTGCACTTTCGGTCTGTCAGGAACAACTACACAAAAGAAGAGGGCAACGTCTTATTTACTAAGTTACTAAGGGAGTTTTTTGCACACATCCCAGTGAACGAACATCCGGACAGTGCTTTCAAAATGAAAATGACCCCAAGAAAGATGCAGAGAAAGCTTAGAGGTGAGAAAATAATAATAAAGAAGAAATGTATGATGGTGTATGGTAGAGCATACATGCTGTATTGAAGTGTTTTTGTGTTTATTGTAATTTATTATTACAGTAATGGCTGTATTTATAACAAAAATAATATTGAAGACATTAAATCGGTTATGTAGGGGGTGATTTGAGAGGTCTGGCACAGATTCATTGTATTTACATCATTTCTTATGGGAAATTAAAATTAACGGACGAACATTTTGAGCAATCGAATTTCTAAGTTAAGGGTTCCTCTGTATACTTGTGTTATTAGTAGTTTCTAAGTGTGAAAAACATTAACCTGAAATATATGCAGTTTCACGAGACTATGGAAGTTATTAACAAGTTTTACACTTATGAGAAAAAATACCTTAGAACTAAAAAAAAAATCCAATAAACACCAGGTTCCAACAAAGGACTGCATTTATTTTTCATAATAATAGTAATTGTGGTTTAAATGCATGTTTCAGGCATGTCCACAGGTTTATCTTTCTCAAGAATAGCACTGCAATGCATTTCCAGCATGGATCAAACTGAGAAATACATTATATAATCTAAAATATTAGTCACTTCAGTGTAGGAAAGCAGTGAGACAGATATGTTGAGAAGAGTAAGAAGCTGGATGGCGTTTTGTTCACCAAGAGGTTAATATGGAGCTGAAGATGCTGGTTTGGGGGGAAAAACGTTGGGGGAGGGTGAGCCGTATTCCTTCCACCTGCCCCTTCCCATCCTCCACATCCTTACAATGACTGCTTACCAGATTTATTGTGTATGAGTGTGTGTGTGTGTGTGTGTGTGTATGTGTGTACTCGTACAAGGCACGTGCCAACTGTCTGCTGCAGAATCATATTCTCTCCCCCCAGCCCCTCAGGCCACTTTGGGATTACACACACACACACGGCTTTAATCAGACGCACACTTCGTATTCACACACTCTGCTGTGAAGCACACATCAAAGTCCAGAGGGAATTCAACTCGGGACCTTTTCTTTTCCTCTCCCCCTAGGAGAGACCATCCTGTTCTATTTTAACCCTAAACCGGGCGACATCGATGCTCCGCCGAGTGCGACTCAGCATAATGAAACAGCCGCGTGTTAACGCGCTCCAGCAGAAAGACATTCATCAGCTGGGCTGGAGGTTGGGGGATGAGAAGAGCCCCCGAGAGGACACTCCGATACTTTTGCCTCGCTCTGAAAAAGTTTCCTCCTTCCCGCTGCACTCCCCAAAAAAGTCTCACTTTCACAATTTTGTTTCACCCCACAAAATCAAATTTTCATTGTTAGAGAGAAATTGCTTCGAGTGTTGGGTTCTGCAATAAAAGATAAGGAATTATTACACCGAGACTAAAAATTCCCGTTACGCTTTTTATAGGGCGGGAGTGCTGCTCCAAATGGAACTTTGACTCAATTATATGAGCTACTTTCCAATTAGTTAAGATACGCACAGACAGCCAGTACATTTCCTAATTTTTTTAGATCTTTTTTTTTTTCACACAATGTAGTAATTTCCAGTTCACCATCTCTGTTTAACACCCATACAGTTGCTGCATCCCTAACAGAGTTATACCGCAGCTAACGATGGGCTACACGACTAAGCTAAGCTAACACCCAACACTAATCATCAGTCCGATGAAAAACACATATACTCCAAAAACTGTTTTACCCTACAGCTGAGTGTGAATAAACCACGATCAGGGTGATTTAGATACAATATCTTACATTTACTAATGCCCATTACTAAACTAAGGGAAAAAGTAACCTAAAAGTAAACTTTTGGTCTCACAAGCAAAATAACTTGTGTAGGTCATGGTGGTGTAATTGGTTTATTTTAAAAATAATGCTAATAATGCTAAACTACTCTTTTATCCTCTTTGATTTTTAGCATTTTTCACAGTAAACTGTAATGAGTTGCAATACTAAATCCAAAACATACTACTATAAATAAAAGTAACATTACAGGTTGTAAAATCTACTTTACAAGGTACACGTACCCCCCAAAAAAACAGTAACATGAGTAAATGTTACTTTCCACCACTGACGATGGGCTACATGACTAAGCTAAGCTAACACCAAACATGAACGAGGTAATAACACTAAAGAAAACTTTTAACCAAAATCATCTCCACTGACGGATCCACAGCTGTCAATAGCTTCATCGACCAATCACAATGACAGGTAAACATAAATAAAAGCCTCCTCAACCAGGTGTTCCCAAAGACTAAAGTGTAGCAAATAAATGCTGGGATATCATAGCATCATCAAGGAACACACTAGTCTCTCTCTTGGCAGACCTGGCAGTACATCCCTTCATATTAAATGCTACAGACTGCATTTAATTGCTACTTGACAGAAGCCCGAAATATTTTGTTCTGACTCATAGTAAGTTTGAGCAATCTGGACCAAACGTGAGCGTGTTGGAAGTGATCGTTTTCTGCCGGACATGCCGGTCTATTTTCCTGAACTGCTGTCCACATCACTCCAACAAAGCAGGTAGACAAACCCGGGTATTGTAGCTATGTAAATCACTCACTAACCTACTCTTAAATCTTTTAAATGTGGTTAGCAGAGCTAAGGAGTGAATTACAGTGTAGCAATCCGTTAGAAATTAAACAGTAGCTAACTATTTGGCACAGAATGTCACAGTATTGTGCACAAAGCTCAAACCCCCTTAGCGTTTCATACAGCTGACCTTTATCATAGAATTGATTTATTATTTTTTCATTTCCTGCTCAATGAAACAAATAAATATCGCTGCAGCTGCATTACATCTTTCATTGTTCGGCATTTAAGCACAATTTGCATGGATGCATCTATGTGATATGAGAAAATAAACAGAAAATACACACAGACCGACAAATAGATAAATAGACAGGCAGACATACAGAGAGTTTGTATGCTCCCTGCATGTCTGTGTGGGTTTCCTTTAGTACCTCCAGGTTCCTCCCACTTTCCAAGAACATGCAGCCAGTTTAATTGGAGACACGAAATTGTCCTGTAAGTACCCTGCCACTAGGATGCACAAACCAGAGCACTGTAGTTCTATCCCCAAGCCCGGATAAATAGGGAGGGTTAAATCAGGAAGAGCATGTGGTATAAAAAACTGTGATTACAGCATGTGTGCATTATTAAATAATATGTTGATCAGTTTTATTTATGCATTTTAGCATTCTGTAACAAAATCTTGATGTACAGTATTTTATTGATCATGAAATCTGAATGATGACATATTGAAGGGGTGCTAATGTGCATCTATTGCATATTGTGGATTGGTAATGGAAAGAGTTTTATGATTACACGTACACAGCTCTGTGCACGTCTCTGCTAATACAGTCTACTGCACGGCATTATGATCCCAAGCCAATATGTCTGGTAGTCATGGAAACAACATGATATAGGGTGTCTTCACAGAATGCTCTTTTTCATTCCCCTTACAGTGTGTGTCTTCTCCAAATGATTGTAAATTAATTTAATTTTATTTAGTATTACATATTAGTATCACACGCTTTATTTAATCAGGCAGTTCGGGTTGAATAGAACATTGTTTTGAATGAACATCGTGAATGTAGATTTGTTTAAGTAATGGCGGGAAGGTCTGATTTTTAATACTGCACTATGGCTTATATATATATATATATATATATATATAAATATATATATATATATATAAACGTGCACACACACACACACACACAAATACATCACTTCATTTTAGTTCGTTTTTAAACAAATAACCCTGTGTGAACAGTGCAGCACCTTTTTCATGTTGCTACATTTCGATTACAACATTTCTTTGGCGTTTTCTATTATATTTTTCATCTCCTACCCATTTTTCTCTCTCCTCCAATTCCTTTATACAATTCTTCTGCTACACGCACCCCTCCCTTCCCTCCTGGTTGCTTCAATTTCACTGGTCACACATCGTACCACACACGGAGCACGCTAGGCTTTTAATGTACCCTCATCGCTTGCCATGGTGCCATGACCAGACAGCAGGAGTCAATCTCTCAACGGTGATGAAAAGAAATGCTTTCCTAACCTTTCAATGGTTTCATATACACTGATGAGCCAAAACATTAGCACCAACCATATATTTGGTTTAACCATGAAAATATCTTTCAACACTGTTTAAAAGCTTTACTTAAGTGGCTTGAAACTTTGGATTTTCATTCTTGAGTTCATTTCATTGCTGTTTATAAGGGTTTTTCGAACACCCCTGAGCTTACTACTGTCTCTTCAAATCAAGAGCGGTTTTGTACTGCCATCCTTCTTTGGAGTTTATATGATAATTTTAGTGTTGTTTATTCCACATTATATCCGAAAATTATATGGTTTGATCATTTAAAAATAATCATACCAAAAACAGAGACTTCTTTGTCTTATCTTATTACACATTTATGCTAGCATGATTTTGCTCACTCGTTAGCTACTGGCTAATAGAATCCACATTGATAGGTCCACCCTGTTATGCACAAGCTGACTATCCATAATTTAATGAAAGGAATTTAAAAAAA
>JAYDZF010000018.1:11692414-11702781 GCA_034509105.1 Microcambeva barbata | reverse complement strand
TAGAATTGTATAATAAAAATCATAAATAAATAGTTAAAGAGATACATACAATACATACATTTAGTTTGTTAAAACGTAACTAACAAGACTGTTTTGAAAATGTAGGGGACAGAAATACTCAAGAAAAGTACAGATCCCTAAATAAAGTAATTTACTTGTAGTTAAGGTGATCTGGGTTTTATGTTGGTTTATGTTGGTTCTGGTTTAGTAAGATAAACAATTTTGGATTCTGTTACAACTACTGTTGTAAATGTAAAAAAAATGTCTATCTCCAGCTTAAAGCCTCCTCCCCCTCCTGAAACCCCCCGGGCACAAATTACCTGTGAGGAGCATGAAGGGGAGAAGCTGAACGTTTACTGCATCACTTGTCAGATTCCCACCTGTTCCCTATGTAAAGTCTTTGGGGCTCATAACTCCTGCCAAGTGGCCCCGCTCACTGAGGTCTACCAGCAGCAAAAGGTACAACCAATCCAATATTAACAGTTGCGCTTAATCACAAACACACCTTTGCATCAACACAGCTCTATTTAGCTCTCAAAAATTTGTATAATTAATATCACTGTGTTCACATTGGTTTCCTATGGGTCTTCCACTCTATCCCATTCCCTGAGAAAAAGCCAAAAGTTGATTAGCTCTATGCCAAATTGTCTATAGTACATATTTAAGCAAAGGATTGGGGTTTGATCCTAAGTGTATTCCTGCTTTCTGCACTGAACTTGATAGAAATGTAAGATTTTTTTTTTTACTTGCCAGGATTCCCTTCTTATTCACCAATGCTTCAGGGTACTTAGCATTGATAACCCCACTTCTTCCCCCCCCCTCCTTTCCCACCCAGCAGACTGAAAGCTAATTTTGTCTGCTGCAGGCACCAGTCGACCTGTAGCATGGCCGAGACTTAAACTTATGAGCTTAGAATATCGGTGCTGGTGTGCTACTATCCTGCTGTGCCACCTGGGTGCTCTGGATAGCTTTTTAATGCTGCACTGTGCCATACTGGTACTTTGCTGACTAAAACATATATTTACGCACATTTTCAGCATTTCACAGACACTGTAAATCAAAGCTTCTGTGAGAGTTTACAGTCTTAGAAACCAAGGGTTAAGGACCTTGTTCAAGAGCCCAAAATCAGTCACCTGGTAGTGGTAGTAACCACTTGTCTACCCTGCTCTCATCAGTTGTAGTTTTATCAGTCCAAAGGTCATTTGTTTATTCACTGTTTGCAGCTTTCTTTATTTTTAGGCTGAACTCACTGATGAGATTGGATCATTGGTCGCCAAAAATGAGCGCATACAAGCCTACATTAATGACCTGGAAGAGATCTGTAGAAATATTGAGGTTAGTCTGGAATGTAAACAAACATATTGGCATTAAGTCAGCGTGCAGTGTATACAATGTATACGTACCTCCCTGCAGGAGAACAGCCGAAACCAGAAGCAGATACTGTGTGAGAAGTTCGATCGGATGTGTGGCATCCTGGAAGAGAGGCGTAGGATCATGTCACAGCAGATCACATGTGAGCAGGATGAAAAGGCGAGCCAGGTTCAGAATCTGGTACATACTTACAGTGAGCATGCTGACACAAATGCCAAGTTGGTTCAAACAGCCTTAAACACCATGGAAGAACCGGAGATGGCCACGTTTGTACAGGTACTGTTATTCAAGTTGGTTTTATAGGGATCCTTAAAAGAAACGATCAAATCATATCGATGAAACGTTGGTCGCATATACATTACAAACGGCGGTGAAATGATTTTGTGAGTGCTCGACCACAACAACAGTTTTCACGCTTTTTAAAACTCTATTATTGTGAATTTAAAAAACAAGGGACATTTTTGTTACTTTGTGATGCAGCCAACAGCAAAAATAGTTTTGGTTGAGCGTGTATTTACTGACGCTCCTCTCAGTTCAAATCATCATTACATGAAAATCTTCTTCCCTTTAAAGCTTCTTTGTATTGTCCAAAAAGGGGGTAATCAGATAAATCCAGGCAATAAGGGACGGTGGTAGCCTAGTGGGTAGAGCTTTGGGCTATCAACCAGAGATTTATAAATCCGGGATCTGCTAGGCAGCCACTGTCGGGGCCTTGAGCAAGACCTTTAACCCTGTCTGCTCCAGGGGCGCTGTAGGATGGCTGACCCTGCGCTCTGACCCCAGCTTCCAAAAACAAGCTGGGATATGCAAAAAAAGAATTTCGTTGTCCTGTGTATCTGCATATGTGTAACGACACATAAAGGTCTTCTATTCTGTTCTATTCTATTCTAGATCTCTCAGACATGATCACTCCACCCGCCCATCAACTTTTACTATGTATAAAACATTTCCTATTTTTTGTATAAAATATAAAAGTGCTGAAAGTGCTTTCCCTTTTCAAATAAATTTCAATAGATATTTTAAACAAAAAAGAAAAGTAGAATCACAATGTGCAAAATTGCAAAAGGAGTCTTAAACATTTTTTCACTTTTGTTTTCTGTGTTCAACATTTGTTTTCTGTGTTTTACAATGTTCTCACACACATTTATTGCTGGCCGAGAATACCCCCATCAAAACGTTAATGAAAACACTAATTCTATGTGTAAAATCTTACTATCTTAAAATGTTACTACACATTCCTCATTAGCTAATTATTTAAAATCATTATTTTCTGCTTTTTTCAGACCTCAAGGGGCATGATTGAAAAGTATGTCGATGTTTATATAATTGTTAAGATATTTGTTTATTGTACTTTGAACTATTTGATCTTTGTAATGTTCTTCAGTAAACAAGCATCGATTCCTTTGTCCTAAAGAGTCAGCAGTGCGACAACCTGCCCCCTGACAGAAACCTTTGAGCCAGAATATGCAAACATGGACCACTACAAAGTTGATTTTTTTGCCCAAGAGAGAGCCCTTCACCAGCTTGATTTCATTAAAAGTGAGCTTTGAATGGTCTTGTGTTTATTTTGCAATAATTGTCCATAATTATGGGCAATAATACAGTTGTATCAATCTGTAGCTGAAGAGGAAACCGAAGTAACTTCAGTAGAACCAGAACCTGAACCACAATCTGTGCCAGAGCCTGATACTGAGCCTGCACATGGAAAAACAGAAAGTCTGCTCAACAGCCATGTACCAGATCATGAACTGAAGAAAGCAGACTGTGAGATAAAAAATGCTTTATCTGATACAGGAGATTCACGGGCACAAACAGGATCCATACTGCACAGTCCAGTTAATGTTAATACAGACGTACACACCAGGGCACAATCAGAGGCTTGTGCATTAACAAAAAAAGAAGTTCTGTATGAGAAAGGAGGTTTAAATACCCAGCAGGTATAGTCCAGTAACTGCATCATTGACAATTAACATTTGTTTGGAAAAAGGTCCTTCCTTTTAATATATTATTTAATCACTTTCCACTTTCATCTCAATCTTTTTTCAGGCTATCATTCATATACTTTACATCCTGGCCTTTCTCGTCATACTCCAGAAGGTGTTGGGGAGCATTCACTGCTTCTTTTGCTTATAGTACTGCTTGAGTACTGATATACTGCAGGTATTGGATTTTTATTATTAAACAGAACACAAAAATATGACGCTACCAAAATTTATTTATCTTTATTTATTGACTATTTGTAAGCATGTACACATAGCTATCTGCATTTATTTCCTTGTAATTGTAATAATTTTCATATCATTCATTTTGTACTCAGTTTCAGTTTTTAGTTGAGAATTTTGTAGCAGTATTTTTTTCTAGCACAGGAGTACCGAGTCTTAAATTGGCGTCAGCCTGGCTGGACACTCAAGAGACAAAATTGGTCACTAGAGCCCAGTGTGTAGAGAATATGTTGTATGTGGAATTTCGGGTGTGGTAAAATCTATTTGCCTTTAAAATAGGGACTGTACAGTTTAGGTGCAAGCAAAAAAAAACTCTGTTATTAGTTTCTAATAGCTAGTGTAGAGATCCACTATGTGACTTAAATGTCTCCAAAGAGACAGAGGTCGCCAGACCATGAGGAAGATCTAACTAGCTAGTCCAAAAATGAAATAGTGTCTGATCTACAGTAGAATTTCCCCTCTGCCAATTATTATGATTGTTTTCTCTAGCCAAGTAAGCTATATTGTCTAGCTAACTTTAATAGACAAAATGACCACCTCAAAATCTCTAGTTGCTATGTTTATTTGATTTATATATTTAATGTTATGACATGTTGTTTTATCATCTACTACAGGTGCTGCCGACAGCTTGCTGAAGGAACCCAGCTTTGCAAATGAGTCTACTCTGATGAGTTCCACTTTTACCTGGCTAAACTTAACAGATAAACAAAATAATTACCATAATGACATACTACTGTATCTAAATGTACTCTATGGTTAAATATCTGCACACCACTCATAAGTATTATGTTTCTAAAAGGTGTATAAAATTAGTTACACATATGACATTTATCAGTGTGTGAAAGCCAGTATGTTTTTGATTTTATAGACTTCCATTTAAAACATTTCGGATTTAATGGATAAAATCTGGCAAACCGAATATCTCCAATTGTTAAAAAATTTTAGTCAGTTGAATCAAGGTTTAGATGTTGTTAATATCTTAGACAAAATCCAGTTCTTTTTTTAAATTAATCCTTTTATCAAACAAGTTCTGGATACAGCAGACTGTACACGATTCACTTATAGAATTATGGTTCACTTGTAATATTATATTATTAAATAAACAGAATGGATGATTAAAGCATCTGTCTTTGGTTAACTTCAGTTCAATGACCTGACCCTGAATAGGGTAAGTGGTTAAATAAAATGAACTGAACATGAGAACAGCCATCGAAACAAGTTTAGAGGTAAGTTGTGATTGGTCAATTTTACTGTCATTTTAAATCAGAAAATTCTATTTACCGACAGCAGAGGGAGACAGCGAGGCTTCATAAACTCTTCACATTCCAACGCGAATTACACAAGCAGGTATAAACATGTATTTGTTCACATGTTATTGAGATTAAATCTAATACAACTAAATACTATACTGATTGTATATATATTGTATATATATATTCACACACCAGTAGGCCTAACTAACTGTATTTCGTTATCATCATGTACATAATTATTATAAATCTTACATTAGATGTGCAAGAGAGCCCTGATGGGTTTTCATTCTTGAGTTTTAGATTACCTGACTTAACTCATAATTGCCAGTTACTCTTTTTATTTAATCATGAATACATTAAACACAGTCGGGGACAATTTAGTGTCTCCAATTCATCTCACTTGCATGTCTTCGGACTATGGAAGGAAACGGGGGCACCTTGTGTAATCCCACACAGACAACCGGAGAACATGCAAACCTCACACTACCTTGAGATCTAACCTAAGACCTTCTTGCTTGTGAGGCAACAGTGCTACTCAATTATCCAACGTGCCGCCATGTTGCAAGTTAAATTGATATAACGTTGCCAATACATACAAGTCCTTACACAAAACAAGTTTGATCAGAAACAAAATAGAAACACGGTCTGCAGTAGGATAAAATAAAACAGCATATAAATGTATAATGACTTATAGCAACTGTTGTGTTACATTTATATTACAGATATCAAAATATGTTCATCTGAACAAATTAAATGTATTTTGTGAGATAATGAGAAATTTGTTGACGTTGTATTGTTACTCTTGGTCCAGAGTGGCTCGGGGAGCGTCATTACTATGCGCCGGAACAGAGCTGCACTCGGCGGCCTGTGTGTACTGAGCAGCAGCCGTCAGTGAGAGCTGAGAGTTGATTGGAGGTGCCTGTGCTGTTTTCTGTTTCTCTTCGGTTTCTTCGACGGCTTTGTGTTTGGATGTCGTCCACCCACACAGTAGTATTCTGAGTTTAAGATCTCTTTTCGGATAATATTCAACCTCAGATTAGTCGCAAGTCGTTTTAAAAGCAATTTGCGGTGTTTTCGTTCGACGCCATGGATTCCGCCAGTCAAGGTAAACACATTCTGAAGAGTCGGGACGCTAATGCTACGTTTTTATTGAGGCGCACATTATGGTGTTGCTGTTAACGGCTTCTTTTCAGACGTGTAAACGGTGTTTCTTGTTATATTTGAGTTTATTCTATTATATATACTCAGTACCCGTGATGAAGGAGAAACCAGGGCAGTGCAGCTATCAGGTTACAATACAGATATAGACAGCATGGTGAAATCCAGCCGACATGGACATGATGTGTATTTAATATACAACAATAGTAAATAATCCTAATATTAATCCTAGCCTTTGACCTACACATATGTCCTTGTTGGTTCTCTTTATTCTGCTATGGTTTGTTTATAATGCATATTAAATATTTACTGTGTTCACTTAGTTTCCAAATCAAGTACATAGTTAGATTTACGTGGTCAGCTTTAAAATGACAAAAAAATAGTGTATTTACTGGAACAGTCCAGCTGTGGCTTGGTTTGACCACATTGCTGTGCTGTGCTTTGCTTATAGTTTGTTGAGGGTGTGGTGAATAATCAATAGTCTGCCAGAAGGGCTGCGTGATATGAAGATATTGTGATATTCGGTATTATTAATGTATCTGTCCTGGGTATCTTTGGGGCATCATGCTTTTACTATTCTGTCTGTATTAGAGGATGGTGCTGGGTTCGATCCCCCTGTGTGGAGATTGCATGGGTGTGGAGATCTGCTAGGTTTACTCCAGGTGCTCATGGTCCAAAGACATCCAACTGATGCACTAAATTGGATACAACCTTGAGTAACCATTTCCAGCCGTGAATGTAACCTTAAGCAAAGTTGAAATCCCAATAAACACTTCACTAATATTTAAAATATTTTTAATTGTTTATAATTTCTTAGTAAAATTTGCTCTAAAGATACATTTAATTCAGATTAGCCGAAGCACTAGGATCACCTGAAAATATGCATCAGTGCTGTAATGTTTGGCTGGGTTTAGTTGATGTATACCCAAAACATCAAAAATTGCTACTCAGATTTATATTTATAGCATTTAGCATCACCCTTCTCCCAAGCGACTTACATTACAGTATACAGTTTGAGCAATTTAGTGTTTAGGGCCTTGCTTAAGGGCCAAACAGCAGCAACGTTATGATGATAGGGCTTAATCCAACGACGTTCTGATTGCTAGTTCAGTAGGCTGTAGCTTTTTCAGAGATGACCGTTGTGAGTATACATTAACAGTCAGAGAAGGGACAAAATACTCTTGACCATGTGTGGGTGCCAATTGTAGATCATTTGCTGCTTATGAGCTGAATGTGTAAACAAGTATTACGTCGAACGTTTTACTGTATGGGTGTACTTGATTCTCATGGGTCCATTACATTTGTCAGGTTGCCCTTTTAAGACCCTTTAGGAAGGAACTAAACCTCGGTTTAAAAACCATTTTTTCCCCTAATTCTGCTCTTTCAATGCACATTCGAACAAAGGAAGAAGGTTGATCGGTCCATTTGATCCTATTTTGTCCAGGACCATGTGACTGGGCATGTGTGCAATTTAACTGATTTTAAAGATCATATTGATTTTTGTGTGTTTATATATTTGGTAGTTAATGCATGGACGAAAAGGAATATCCAAGTCCGTAGTACAGCACCCACTGCTTCTGAATACCAACACTGAACTCTTGAAAACACTGTACTGTTAACATACTAACCCATTCTTTACTTGTACACAGCTCTAGTTAGGATAAATGGCACCATTGTGCTACAGCTGAAGAACGTGGGTCCAAGTTTTGAAGGGAGCTGTGAAATCATTGATGTGTAAATAGTAACGTCTGCATCAACGGTCACTAGTACTGGACTAGTAATCCGAAGGACGGCGGTTCAAACCTCCCCACTGCTAGGTTGCTTCTGTTGGGCTCTTGAGTATAAGGTCCTTAACCCTCAATTGCTCAGACTGTGTATTCTGTAACTAATGTAAGTCTCTTTGGATTAAGGTGTCTGCTAAATGCTGAAAATGTAAATCATTCCATTGATGTAGGTTTTTCATGTAGTATTGAGACTACCAGTTATTATGCTTTTATTAAAAAAAATCCTGAATTTGTTGAATAGTGTTTTCTGTTCCAAAGATTTTAATCATGTTAATAATTTGATCAAAAAGTCGAGTTTCTAAAAACCTGAACATCAGGATTTCTCCCTATTTGGCACTTCTGAAAAACAAGTGCGTTTGAATAAGGGTCAGACTTCCTTTTCCGTTCATGCTCACATGACTGAGCAAGTGGATGTGGTCTACTTGTCAAAAGCTTGTTGTTTAGTACAACATATACCATTTGCAGTCAGTGTTTACCTGTTCTAAATATGTTCTTAGCAAATACTAATGAATTCTAAAATTCAAGGTTGTGTAAGGTTTCACCTAAATTGTTACACTGATATAAATGTGTTTTATATACTTTTTGTATATAAAAAGTGTAGCAGCCATATGCATTTTTTCACTTTGACACGGGTGCATGCTAATCAGCTCTGTGTATGGAGAGATACACCCTGATCAACACTCATTTCTGTGCATTGGTCATGACAGACATAATCTGGCTGCTTTATCCCACCCCTGTGTGATTACATTACAAGTGGCTTAGCTGGCAATCCTGATTTTGAATGCAGAAGTTCAGACTCTCTTCTATGGTGTGCTAGTGGAAAATCCTGCTGCTCCAACTGGGCACTTACTGTTCGATTTTAACACAGTGTGATAAAGAAAAGAAACCACTGGCTATAGTACGGCTACAATACAAGGTACATCATCATTGCTGAAGAAAACTAGACAGTGAGATCACCGCCTGATCCTACACAACCACTAATTAAGTTACCACCACACATTACCTAACGTAGAAGCTGGTGAGTAGGTTCAGCATGGCATGTGAACACGGGCAAAATTTAGTCCCATGAAACCATCTCTGATTTCTTATCATCCAAATTGAACCATCTATTATCTTTGAGCTATTAGCCATATTTGGATGAGACCATGATGTTGCCTCAGAGACAAGTCACCAATTTGTAACTCGGCTTTTTCTCTGCCATGCATTGTTCCAGCTGCTCTTCATTGCAGTAGTCTGTAACATCTACAGAAGATTAAACTGGGACCAGCAATGGCTATATCTTCAGCTACTCCCTCTGTTAATTTAGAGATTAGGTCTGACATTATATCTTCATGGAGGCCAGATAGGCTGAGCGGGTGTGGCAGTTGATTTGAGTGTAAACAAGGAAGATCAGGGAACTTTTTTCACTTGGGCTCGCCATTGGTGGGTTAAGATTTTTTAAAAACTATTTAGGCTGGTCTTGTTGCAGATATGTTAACTGTGAAGACACAGAGGGAAGGAGAGATGTTAGAAGTAGGTTACACACAGGTTGCTTTTAGGCACCACCTAATAATTTACTTATTTTTTGACCTGTAATACCTCTGCTCCTTTACACCCTAATACAATCAGATTTGGAATTACCCACTATGGATTAATTTCCTATGAAGAAATATTTAAACAGGTATATTGGAGATCATATTGGCTTATTTTTGCTTAACCCTGTTCCCCTGAAACAAAACTTATTGATCTACTTGAAGTACCTGCTCTTTGACGCTTTGTTCTAGTTTAGCTAGGTTAAAAACTGTTTAAAGCTCCAATATTAGTTGGAAAAGTTGAAGAATATTGTACAGTGTTTGAAAGGTTTGTAAATCCTTTTCCTGCCAAGCAATATGAGCTTACGTTTGGCATGAGAAGTTTATAATAGATTGTATTTGGTGAGTTCCTTTAATGCGTAATTTTCTTGATAATCATTTAATATTTATTGAACGACGTGTATAAATGTTAAGCATGGCTGCTTCAGATGTTTGCTGACGGATTTGCCAGTGCAGTACCGTAAATCATATCAAACTAAGTGTGACTTGGGTGAAATTCGATTGATTTATTTACATGTCTGGTGGTGGCACCAATCAAAAAGATAAGAAGCTCATTTTGGACATTTTGCTCACATGCAGACATCAATCTGAACTCTCCAAATAAAGGCCTGGTCTTGGACTCCGTACCAGATATCCCAGCAGAGCAAGGAGCTTCAGTCGTGAGCCCAGCTACACTCCCTCCAGGCCTCACAGAGGAGGAGGCCGAAGAACTCCGAGCAGAACTCATCAAGGTAAAAACGGATCAACAAACCAAATGATTATCTGATTATCTGTTCTTCCTGATGTCCAGAGGGAAACGAATGCCTCCTGTTTGTCGGGTTTTATTTTCCGATCGTGATCTCAGGTAGAAGATGAGATCCAGACCCTGCGGCAGGTGTTGGTAGCCAAGGAGCGTCACGCATCTGAACTGAAGCGCAAGCTGGGCCTCAGCCCTCTGTCTGAAATCAAGCAGAACATCACCAAAGGCTGGCAGGACGTTCAGACCTCAAATGCGTGAGTAGAGCTTTC